>JACYVW010000015.1:600000-803964 GCA_023065735.1 Coffea humblotiana | reverse complement strand
TTGCATCCTATATAGTGACATCCAAACGTGAAAAATTCTTAGGTTAAAATAAGAAAATTTTGACTAAATCACGCAACTAACTTTGGCTAGGTTGAAAGGGTGCCTTGGATTTTATCCTAACCTTCCCTTTCCTCAAATGTGAACTCCCGACCCCTTTTCTCTTGATTTTCGCAGACCTTGGAGTCGTTTAAAAAGAGTTTTCTCTACTTTTTCTTTAAAAATTCATTTAGGTGACTTGGTACACCTTAACTCAATACCAAGTGGCGACTCCTATTTTTAAATTAAAACCCTTTTTAAACTATTATTTTGGGTCAAAACCGTCACACTTTTAAGTCCCATTTAGACCCATCATCTCTTTATTCATTTTCTAAAAATCAAAAAAGCTCATTTTTTCAAATCAAAATTTATCAAAATCAAAATTCATTTTTTATAAACTTGTAATTTTATTTTTTCTTTAAAAATGGGGCGCGACAGCTTGGCGACTCCACTGGGGACTTAGAGAGTCCAAGCATTTGATTTGGTTAATCCTTTTCTTCTTTTAACCTTTTTATATATCACATTTGGAGGTTTTAGGTTGCACTTTTTTCCTTTTTAGGTTTTCTTACATTTTAACACGCGCAATCGTCTCGATATCCGTATATGTGATGAGAAATGTGTTTAGTTTCTTTATTTACTTATATTTATATATCGCGCTTGCATCTTTGGGGGGGGATAGCCACCCTAAAATCTTCACCCACATTTAATGGTATTTAATCCCTCCCTTCGAAAGGAGCACTTCATACGTGCATATGCTTTACTTTATAACCCCTCATTTCCTTTTACTTTTAGTGGTTGTCACACCACTCCACCCGATTAGGATTAGGATCGATCCACTTGGGACATGTGGCTGTGGCACGACGTGCGCGTAGCAATGTCCGAGGGATCACTCGAACCACTAACTCTTAGGCCTTGGATTGATGACCCTTCGCCTTTGGTCTGAAGGTTTGGGAACCTGAAACTTTATCGAGTCTAGATGCATTAGTGGAGCATAACTGTGACGCCCCCACTTCTCCCAAGGGCGAACCCAAGGGTATATGCGGGACGCTTGCCCACTGTCGCCAAGACTCGGTACAATTCCAGTTCCAGTTCAAGTTTAAGGTAGAATCACCAATAATAATATACGGAATAAAGAAAAGAAGTCACTTCCATAGAAAGCGTTCAATCTTACACCACAAGATTCAAAATACATTCCACTTTCTCAAAATACACAACTTCCAAATTGTCTAGTCAAATACATTCAAATCCCTAATCAAAAGTTCATCCACATGGCTTCTTCGAGTGTCACTCCATATCGGTTCCTATTAAGGAAAACAAATCTACGGGGTGAGTGATTGCTCATGAGGCCAAGAAACACACATGCAAGTACGTAATCCAAGTAGCAATCACATTTAGCAAATAAAACAGTAGTATTCAAGTAATTAACAATTCGAGTGAGAAAAGTAAACAGAAACAATTCAAGGGCTATGGAAGCTCTCAGGACCTAGGTTCCACTAGCTTTGCCAATGCTCGATCAATTACCTCCCCACGATGACACTCCGTCAACCGGGTCGGTAATAAGTTCGTAGAAATTTCACTTACTCTTCCCCGTTCACTATTACATACCCCTGTACCGGGCCCGCTCTTCTTTGTATAAGGCGATACTGCTCGAGTATGCCAGGCGAGATCTCTCCAATAGATCAAGCCTATCATTTTTCTCATGGTTCACCAAGCTTCACGACCAAGCCCATGCCGGCTCGAGTCGCAAGGTTGGCCGATGAGTTTGGGCGTCCCCATCATTTCAATTTTTGTCGAGGAGATTCACTCCAGTCGACGTATGCAGCCACAACATACAATTCATGTGACAGCCCCACCTTACCCTAAGGCGAACCAAAGGGTTCGGCGGACCGCCTGCCCAGCTCTCGCCAGGACTCATTCACTCACATCAAAGAAAGTAAGATAAAGCCTCGAGAATAAGCGGAAACGAAACCCAGCCTTGAACCATAAAATTACATTCACCTCAAGCTCAACCAAATATACAGTCCCAAATGTATACATAAGCTTTAAATTCTTAGTACATTCCAACCCTAATCAAGCACTAGAACGAGATCAAAAGCCAAAATAATACAAAAGGCTAAACTATACTATACAGGTCTCTCGCCCTTGCTCGCAACCCCTGTTAAGGAAAACAAAAGACGTGGAATGAGCTAAAAGCCCAGCGAGGTTCTATATACTCAACTAAGCAATTAAACAAGGACATTAGCACGTAACAACAAGTAATCCAGATAACATTTACAATATAAGGCAAGAGTAACACATTCATTAAAAGGATACAAGGAGTCATTCGTTCGTTCGTTCATCGACCATCCATTTCTTCAATCATTTAGAAAATGTCATTTGACTTTGAAACCCCTCCGTCATTCTTGCCATTCATTCATTCATTTGATTCTCCCCATTCTGGCCAGCGCACTGTCCAGTCCACACCAAACCACGTGGTAATACTCGAGTATACCAAACATTCACATTCACCCAGGGTCATTAATCGCCCGACCGAGTCCGCTTCTGGCTCGAGTCGACCAATAACCAAGGGCAAGGGCCCAGTTCAGCCCGAAGGCTTACATCCATGCACAAGTAACGTTTAATCATTCAATCATTGAAAATTTCACGTTCATTTAGGTCGAGTGCGATAAAGTACACACTCGCCTGGAAAAGTCGTTTTGAGTATTCATTGAAACATTTAAGAGTTCAAACAACTATAACAAGCCACGTAGTCAATGGAAATATAGCGTACCTCAATCACATAACAAAGCAACAATCCAAATAGTTACAACAATTCACATAGTCATTAGAAACAAATCGTATATAGAACACTCACCTAATTAAGCAAAATTACGTCCAAAGTATCCCTCCGGATATCAACTTTGGTCACCAAGAAACCCTAATAACAATCATGAGAAAATATTATGGCTCAACCATCAAAATGTCCAGTGAATCAAAGAAAATTCGAATAAAACAAGTACAAGGGGGAAGTATGATTTTTTTTGAAAGTGAAAAGGGTACATTTTGATCAAAGGAAATGAGTAACTAAAGGTTTTCCAAATCAAACATAAAACTAAGCTCAAAAGAGTTTTAGAAAATTTAATCGGACAATTTGGAACAGTGCCACGTCAGAATCCGGCCAGAACTTAGCCGGATATCCGGCCGGATTGTCGGCCGGATTCAAGGCAGTGAGCAAACCTAATTTTTTTTTCGTTTTCCCCTGTCAATCCGGCCAGCAATCCGGCCAAGAGTTGGCCGGATAGTCGGCCGGATAGTGAACAGTAGAATTTTTTCCTCTTTTCGTAAAACGTTTGTTTGGCTCAAAACTAATACATACGTAAAGAAATAATGTGCAACAAATGTCTTGGTTAAAATCATGTGAAAAAGGAAGACAATACCTTAAATTCACACAAAATCTCACTTGTTAAAAATTAGGTTTTCGTGGCCGGGAAACCCTAGGCCACTCCTTTTGTTTCGGAACGAAAATAAACACGTATTGAAGTTCAAAACTAACATTTAGAACTAAGCATCATGGTTAAAATGAAATGGTATAAGTGCAAGTGAAACAGCTCATATAACTCTACTAAAGTGGCACTAAGTTACTCTAAACCAAGTAAGCAAAGTAAGTCTAATGCATCACAAAACTACATTCCAATCCCATTTCCATTCACTCAAGTTCAAGAAAATAAACGGACAGCATTTCCCCTTGTTTTTCCTTACTTTTCCATCCTAAACCAACCACAAATCTCACAATTTTCAACCACAATTGCATACACAAACTATAAGATATCAAACACCCTTAATATACAACCAATTGAAGCTTTACAACCATCCAAAACCAGGCCCAATATTCCATCATAACTCAGCACACACAACTCCAATTCAGTTGATTCCAAAGCCATATGAAAGCTAAGATACAAGGCTACAATTCTTAAGAAGGCATCAAAAGCTAATTCATTCATCGTCCCAGCCAAAAGAGCCAATTACAGAGGCTGATTATCATTCTCGGACAGAAACAGGGCAGCAGGGGTAAAATAGTCATTTCACAGGTTACAGTGCTCCGATTGAGCTGAAATTTTACAGGTATAATCTACACTCAATTCTCTACAACTTTCATGTTTTGAGCTAAGTCCAATTCGGCCTCCATCATGGCCGAACAACACTGATCAGATTAGGGCAGAAAAATTCCCAATAAATCAGAAATTTAACCAACTCTCCATTAATCCACAAAATCATCTATTAATCATGTTAGCAAGCCACCATAGGCCACTAATTTGCAACTATTGGAAACAAAAAGGATGTTCTTAGCAACCTTACCTTCAAACCTCAAAGAAAGTTGGTAGCTTAGACTTCCTCCTCCCAAAACAACTCCACCAAAACCTTTAATCCTCCTTGGTGATCACTTCTATGGAGTAGTTTCTAATTTGGTTGGCTAAATCACAAGATTTGAGCAAGGATTGAAGCTAGAAATGGAAGAGGTTTTCCTTGTTTTTCTCTCCATGAAGTTCGGCCAAGGCAAGGGAAAATGAGAGGAAAATTGGTCAAAAATTTGGTTTGAAGAAAGTTAATGTCTTGGTCCAAAAGTCCAACCTCCAATCAAAACATGACACATGGCCTCTTGAAGTTTCTAAGCTTATCTATTCTCCTCCAATGATTCATTTATTTAGCTAACCTCTAATCATCTCCTAGTACCATGGAAAATAATATCACTTAATATTTCATCACCTAATCGGCAAAATTATATCGCACTAGCGGGCCCCACATCTAGAAATGCACTTCAAGTTATGTACACTAACTTGTACTAGCAAAATGATTTAAAAATTGTACTTACTTGTAAAATGTACAAAACATTTAATATTTTCAAAGGACAGTATAAAATATAGGCACAGAAATAAAATAATACTTGAAAATGTGAAAATTTTCGGGTTCTCACACTCTCTCCCCCTTAAGAAATTTCGTCCTCGAAATTTTACCTTCCGTTTCCTCATGTGATCCCGGAGCTTGTTGCGGTTCTATGGCATATACCTGAGCTGGTGTTGTTGTTCGGTTCCCTCGTTCGCTAGTCGGTTTCGGTTTGGCTCCACTTACTTGTTGAGTACCAGCCTCTCTGGCTGCTTCCTTGGACAATTACTCACTGATGCTCACCACTCCCACAGATCAAACACTTTCGCCCTTTCCTCCAACAGTCATTCTCAGTGTGGTTTGCCTTTCCGCAATAGCCACAAGCCAAGCGAGGAATTACGGTTTGGCTTTCGCGAAAAGTCTTCTCAGGTACTATCTGACTTCCTTTGGTAGATCCCTCATATAGTGCTCCAAATGTCCAGGGTGGATGAGGGAAATTGTTCACTTTTGGCACTTTGGAGGCGTTGTCTTTTCCCCAGATTCTTCTGGTATGCTACTAGGTGCGCCCCTTTTCCGCACTTGAAAAGCTTTTACTTGTGCTTTTGCATCCTCAATTCTTTGTGCTTTCTCAAGAGCTTCCGTAAAAGTGTTAACTTGAACCGCCGCTAAAGCTTCTTGAATTTCCAAATTCAAGCTTGGATGAACCGCCTTATCCTTCTTCGCTCAGTAACCACTAATTCAGAGGCGAACTTGGATAGTTTAGTGAATTTCGTCTCATATTCGGCCACGCTTTGAGTTCCCTGACGCAATCTAATAAATTCGTCCTCCCTCCTTTCTTGGACCAGAGGTGGGAGGTATTTCTCGTAAAATTCCCGTGTAAAGTTTACCCATGTCCAGGCATCTGTTCTCTTTCCCATTTGGTCCTATAACATTCCACCATGCTCTGGCTGGTCCTTCAAATTGAAAATACACAAAGTTCACTTGTCTTTGCTCCGTGTAGCTTAGGGGCTGCAAAGATGTTGATCATTACCTCCAACCACTGTTCCGCTACATCTGGATCAGGTCCTCCAAGGAATTTGGGAGGATTAAACTTTTGAAACCGTTCCAAAGCCTTATCCTCTCCTATTTCTTTTATCTCAGGTTCTGGGGTTGGTTTACTGGCAATTGGTCTTGTTGATCTACCAATCGCGCTAAGATATTTGTCATTTGTTGTATCGCCGTCGCTACTTGATCTCCGGCCTCAACCCTCGGCCCATGCTCTTGCTCACCAACTGTTGCTCTTTCTTTTCTTGTTCCTTGAGCTTGCCTAGCCCCACGGCCACGACCAGCTCCACGTCCGCGTCCACGACTACGTCTCCCTCCATTCCCTTTTCTCTCTCTCTTTTTTTTTTTTCAAAAGGTAATTTAGTATGTAAACAGAGTGATTGACTCAAAATAGCAATATATAACACACCAAATAGGCAAGAAATCATGTCAAGTTAGACAAACCAAGTACAGCAAGTACTATTCATGTAAATATCGCAAGGTCACAAGTCAAACACATTCAGTAGCAGTACAGGGCAAAACAGGAAGAAAACACAACGTGCCGTTCCACACTCAACTAAACACTTCCCCATCCGATCTCTCACTTCCCTTACTATCCGAACTATACATCCGTTAACCCTTTACACTTACTTTCACCAAACATTAGCCCATTCCTACTCCACAAAAGATTGCAAATCCTTAGCACTACCACGTACACGGGTACAAGAATCCGAGATAATTCACCACTCGAGCTGGCCAGTCCCAAGTGTAAATTATCTACAATCGAGATTCCTACCGGACGTACATTTCTATCGTCCTTAAGTACCATAAAAAGGATTTGCACTTATAACAGGCACGATTCATAACTTATGCTCAAAAGAGCACTTAATCCCTCATACTTATTCACGGAATCAGGACCATACACCACTTGGCCCAAGCTCACTCCGCGCAGAGACCACGCGAAGCTGCTCTGATACCACCTGTGACAGCCCCACCTTACCCTAAGGCGAACCAAAGGGTTCGGCGGACCGCCTGCCCAGCTCTCGCCAGGACTCGTTCACTCACATCGAAGAAAGTAAGATAAAGCCTCGAGAATAAGCGGAAACGAAACCCAGCCTTGAACCATAAAATTACATTCACCTCAAGCTCAACCAAATATACAGTCCCAAATGTATACATAAGCTTTAAATTCTGAGTACCTTCCAACCCTAATCAAGCACTAGAACGAGATCAAAAGCCAAAACAATACAAAAGGCTAAACTATACTATACAGGTCTCTCGCCCTTGCTCGCAACCCCTGTTAAGGAAAACAAAAGACGTGGAATGAGCTAAAAGCCCAGCGAGGTTCTATATACTCAACTAAGCAATTAAACAAGGACATTAGCACGTAACAACAAGTAATCCAGATAACATTTACAATATAAGGCAAGAGTAACACATTCATTAAAGGATACATGGAGTCATTCGTTCGTTCGTTCATCGACCATCCATTTCTTCAATCATTTAGAAAATGTCATTTGACTTTGAAACCCCTCCGTCATTCTTGCCATTCATTCATTCATTTGATTCTCCCCATTCTGGCCAGCGCACTGTCCAGTCCACACCAAACCACGTGGTAATACTCGAGTATACCAAACATTCACATTCACCCAGGGTCACTAATCGCCCGACCGAGTCCGCTTCTGGCTCGAGTCGACCAATAACCAAGGGCAAGGGCCCAGTTCAGCCCGAAGGCTTACATTCATGCACAAGTAACATTTAATCATTCAATCATTAAAATTTCACGTTCATTTAGGTCGAGTGCGATAAAGTACACACTCGCCTAGAAAAGTCGTTTTGAGTATTCATTGAAACATTTAAGAGTTCAAACAACTATAACAAGCCACATAGTCAATGGAAATATAGCGTACCTCAATCACATAACAAAGCAACAATCCAAATAGTCACAACAATTCACATAGTCATTAGAAACAAATCGTATATAGAACACTCACCTAATTAAGCAAAATTACGTCCAAAGTATCCCTCCGGATATCAACTTTGGTCACCAAGAAATCCTAATAACAATCATGAGAAAATATTATGGCTCGACCATCAAAATGTCCACTGAATCAAAGAAAATTCGAATAAAACAAGTACAAGGGGGAAGTATGATTTTTTTTGAAAGTGAAAAGGGTACATTTTGATCAAAGGAAATGAGTAACTAAAGGTTTTCCAAATCAAACATAAAACTAAGCTCAAAAGAGTTTTAGAAAATTTCATCGGACAATTTGGAACAGTGCCACGTCAGAATCCGGCCAGAACTTAACCGGATATCCGGCCGGATTGTCGGCCGGATTCAAGGCAGTGAGCAAACCTAATTTTTTTTTCGTTTTCCCCTGTCAATCCGGCCAGCAATCCGGCCAAGAGTTGGCCGGATAGTCGGCCGGATAGTGAACAGTAGAATTTTTTCCTCTTTTCGTAAAACGTTTGTTTGGCTCAAAACTAATACATACGTAAAGAAATAAATGCAACAAATGTCTTGGTTAAAATCATGTGAAAAAGGTAGACAATACCTTAAATTCACACAAAATCTCACTTGTTAAAAATAGGTTTTCGTGGCCGGGAAACCCTAGGCCACTCCTTTTGTTTCGGAACGAAAATAAACACGTATTTGAAGTTCAAAACTAACATTTAGAACTAAGCATCATGGTTAAAACGAAATGGTATAAGTGCAAGTGAAACAGCTCATATAACTCTACTAAAGTGGCACTAAGTTACTCTAAGCCAAGTAAGCAAAGTAAGTCTAATGCATCACAAAACTACATTCCAATCCCATTTCCATTCACTCAAGTTCAAGAAAATAAACGGACAGCATTTCCCCTTGTTTTTCCTTACTTTTCCATCCTACAACCAACCACAAATCTCACAATTTTCAACCACAATTGCATACACAAACTATAAGATATCAAACACCCTTAATATAAACCAATTGAAGCTTTACAACCATCCAAAACCAGGCCCAAATATTCCATCATAACTCAGTACACACAACTCCAATTCCGTTGATTCCAAAGCCATATGAAAGCTAGGATACAAGGCTACAATTCTTAAGAAGGCATCAAAAGCTAATTCATTCATCTTCCCAGCCAAAAGAGCCAATTACAGAGGCTGATTATCATTCTCGGACAGAAACAGGGCAGCAGGGGTAAAATAGTCATTTCACAGGTTACAGTACTCTGATTGAGCTGAAATTTTACAGGTATAATCTACACTCAATTCTCTACAACTTTCATGTTTTGAGCTAAGTCCAATTCGGCTTCCATCATGGCCGAACAACACTGATCAGATTAGGGCAGAAAAATTCCCAATAAATCAGAAATTTAACCAACTCTCCATTAATCCACAAAATCATCTATTAATCATGTTAGCAAGCCACCATAGGCCACTAATTTGCAACTATTGGAAACAAAAAGGATGTTCTTAGCAACCTTACCTTCAAACCTCAAAGAAAGTTGGTAGCTTAGACTTCCTCCTCCCAAAACAACTCCACCAAAACCTTTAATCCTCCTTGGTGATCACTTCTATGGAGTAGTTTCTAATTTGGTTGGCTAAATCACAAGATTTGAGCAAGGATTGAAGCTAGAAATGGAAGAGGTTTTCCTTGTTTTTCTCTCCATGAAGTTCGGCCAAGGCAAGGGAAAATGAGAGGAAAATTGGTCAAAAATTTGGTTTGAAGAAAGTTAATGTCTTGGGTCCAAAAGTCCAACCTCCAATCAAAACATGACACATGGCCTCTTGAAGTTTCTAAGCTTATCTATTCTCCTCCAATGATTCATTTATCTAGCTAACCTCTAATCATCTCCTAGTACCATGGAAAATAATATCACTTAATATTTCATCACCTAATCGGCAAAATTATATCGCACTAGCGGGCCCCACATCTAACAAATGCACTTCAAGTTATGTACACTAACTTGTACTAGCAAAATGATTTAAAAATTGTACTTACTTGTAAAATGTACAAAACATTTAATATTTTCAAAGGACAGTATAAAATATAGGCACAGAAATAAAATAATACTTGAAAATGTGAAAATTTTCGGGTTCTCACAATTCAATTCAATTCAATTCAATTCAATCAATTCGATTCATTTCAATCAATTTTACGATTCATTTAAATGAGAACGAGTGCGATAAAGTACACACTCGACTCAACAGTTATAAGCCATTCAATCCATAGAACAATTCACATAATATCAACAAGTCATGCACTTGACACTCACCAATTAAAGTAAGGGAGTAAGTGCTCAAACAAGTGTTTAGGCGTCCGCTTCGAGTTCCTCTTGAAGGTCCCCTTGAGCGCCTGAGCAAATAACAATTGGCTATAACACACTATTACTTATAAATCCCTTATTAACAAGGGAGATTGTACACTTGTACAATCTAAGAAAATGTCATGAAATAGAGCTTTGCTTGCTCAAAATTCCAGGTTCAAAAGTGGTGTTTAATAACACAAGGAAAAACTGATTTCCTTCATGAAGTCAAGTCTAAAACGGTCAATCAATATCAAAGGATAGGGAAGAGTCTCCAAAAACTCATTTCCCAACAAGTTCAAAAATTCAGCTTTAAGGGACAATCTTTGAAAAATCGTATCTTGCACTCAGTAGGTCCATAATTGGAAAAATTTATACCGTTGGAAACTAGTTTCAAAGTACTAAAAGTTCCTAGAAGACACTTTTCCAAGATTCTAAATGGAAGACATTCAAATTTCAGCTTAAAGTGGCTGACTTATACTTACAAGACAGTTTCAGTCTTAGTTTTCGGTAAACTTTGGAAATTCGGAAAAATTCACAGAACGTGAACTAGCCTCCGAAATTCGTAACACAATAAGAAGTCCAATCAAGGTTTCAAACACAACAAATGGAACAAGAATCGGAGTTTTGAGTCAAGATATAACAGCTCAAAGTTGGTCAAAAATAAGGATTGTTCGGTCCTTTTTCCAGATTTGAAGAACAACTTTGGCACATCATTTGTATATTGAAATGGTCTTAGAATGACATCAAAATTGGTAAATTCAACTTCCATATGAGGACTACTCCTCTATCAAATTTCATTTGAAAATTCACACGGGAAGGTAGTTAACAAAACTACCAAAGTTTAAGGAATTTCCAAGACAAATCTGTCTTCTTGCTTCCTTTTCCTTTTTCAAACATTTTACCCAATGAAATCAACTCCAATCTGACTCATTTGTGAAACCAAGACCCAAGAAACATTTAATATACATTTGTAGGTGATTGACACCAAAAGTTTCAAAACAACATGTCCCAAGTCAAGCTAGGCCATTCGGCTAGCAAAATTAGGGTTTTCTAGCTTTGGTACAGTTCAGGAATTAGACCATATCTCACTCAATACAACTTGAAATTGAGCATGGTTGGTGGCGTTGGAAACTAGATTAAAAGTCTACATTTAATCAGAAGAAATCATTTTCAAAATCAATTCCTAAGTGAGAGAAAATAGAGCCACAAAATGCAGCTTCTACCTTTCTCTCGGATAGGTTAACAGAACAGGGCAGCCGACTTTGATCAATCACTACAGATGACTCAGTTCGAATTAGAAGGTACATTTTACACCGTTAGAAAACTACGGATGTCTAGTTTCAAATCCGCAAATGGAACTTGATTTTGACATCTGAGCAGAGAGTTATGTTCGTTCAAAAAACGCTGCCAGTGGACCACTGCTATGCGATTTTCCAGAATTGTTCTTGCTAAAACTCAAATTTTTCTCAACCAATTCAAATGATTTTTGGTAGAAACTTTCTACACACACTATATAACATATATATATCAGTTTCACAATCATTTGAGCCCCCAAAATTGAAATACAGGTACGGCAAAAACAGGACAGATTTGCCTAGCATTCCTGCGAAATTTTTCCTTCGATTCCTCTCTTCCTTTTCAAATCTTAACACTCATCTACACACTAACACTCACCACAAACACATTAACACACATATTATCATCATATCAGCCCATACAACCAAGGTGGGATTTCATAGAGCCCACTTCAACCATTCCAATTCAAATAACAACATCAATAATGAAGCTACAAGCTTCATAGCCAAGATTAAACCCACTAAAGCCGAGATTAAAAGATTGGATGATTACCTCCTAATCCTTGAGAGAAACCAGAAATTTTTGCACCTCTAAAGCCCCAAGAAAACCGTGAGATGATGCCTTTCTTCTAGCTTAAGTGGATCTCCAAGAAATTTTGAGGTTGGATGCAAAGTTTAAGGTGATTTGGAGTAGGATTTGGAGTGAAATGGTGAAGAGTTTTCTTCTTCTTCCTTGCTTGGAGGTTGGCCGGCTATGGTGAGTGAAGAGAGAGAGAGAGAGTGGCTGATGAATGAAGCTTCTTGGAGAAGCTTGAGTGTTTGTGGTTAAAATTTGAGCAAAAGTCAACTATGAATTCGTGTCGTTTTCTCTCGGGTTTGTTTCACTTGTGCACTAAACCTCTAATGTAATTCCTTTAATACTATAATTATTCACTCTTAGTAGTCTAGTATAAGTTTCTTAAATCTCCATTTATCCGTTCCAGGTCGATATACGCGAACTTCCGATTCGCGCGCGATAAGGCGAACTTTAAAAGGAATTCATGTAACGATGATATATTTAACTACTACTAAGGTAAATAATTATAAAAATAACTATTTTAGAAATAAAAACATGAGTCCTCACACGAGTCTAGTATTAATTCCTCAAATCTCCAATTTGTCGCGCGGTACGACTTTCGAGAAACTATCGATGTGCGCACAATAAAAGTTTTATTTAACTTAATCACATCTAATCTCTCAATTAACTCTTCTTAGTCCCCTATTGATCATCCTTAATTCTCCAAAATCATTGCATTCTCAGATCGACTATCATCTCGAAAATGTGTATTTGTTATTTCTTAATAAACGAACCTTCGAAAAATTTAAATTTGTTAACGAGACGTTTTAAAAGTATAAATAAGACATGGTTCCATAAAAATGAATTTAAATGGTTGAAATAAATTATCCGGAGAAAATGAGTGAATAAGTATTTAAATACGCCAGTAAATAAGAAAAATTTAGAAATTTTTTTTTCGGGTCCTCACATCCTTCTCTCCTTAAAAGAATTTCGTCCTCGAAATTCACATCTAGGACAATATCATTTCCTTAATAGTTATACTTATCAAATCAATCACTAACCTACACTCTCCAATCCATATCTCACAATTTCTATTCATCCAATTAGCAATCAAACTTTGATTTTTCCCCCAATAGATGTTTTAACTTCCAATCATAGAGTAACTTAATCGGTCTCACGTCTATCCCACTCATGAATTTAGAGTTCGCAAAAGAGAGTGTGTGGTACTCGGTTACTTAGAACCTGAGCTAAGCAATGGAGAACAAGAACCATACCTTGAACGACCTTAGTGGAATTGGAAACCTGCTGATAATCTAAAGCATAAACCCTATCGGTGCCTTAGATCGACTTCCTCCAGCACTAGCCTGCTTAGAGGTTGACTTTTCTGGCCTTTGAGTACTACCTCCTACCTTAGGTACTCTTGGACAACTTACGAGCTGATGCTCGGCACTACCACAGTACAAGCACTTTCCCGATTTCCTCCAACAATCATTTTCCACGTGATTGGACTTGCCACAGTAACCACAACTAACTTGAGGAGTCACGGTCTGACCACCCGAAGGCGTTTCTCTCACTTGACCTTGCCCATTGTGGCCTCCTCTTGGTTGAGTCCCTTTTGGTGTACTGGATGTCTCTACTCTTCCCGTTCCTTTTTCCTTTTTAGAAGGTGGGGCATTTTTACTTGCTTGACCAGAAGTATAACTAGAAATGTTCCTTTTCTTATTGTGGAAGTCTCTAACTTGCATCCTTGCACCCTCAACTCTCTGTGCTTTCTCCAAAACTTCAGTAAACGTAGAGATTTGGGCGCTGCCAAGCCCTCTGAATCCCACATTAAGCCCTTGTACAAAACGTCTTATCCTTTTCCGCTCATTAGTCACCAATTCGGGAGCGTACTTAGAAACTTAGTAAACTTCCCTTCATACTCGGCTACACTAAAGTTCCTTGTCTTAACTTTATAAATTCGTCCTCCCGTTTCTCTTGGATCAGAGGCGGTAGAAATTTCTCATTAAACTCCTCGTGAAGTTTTCCAAGTCCAAGGGGTTTGCGCTCTTTCCCACTTTCCCCTTATCACGTCCCACCAAGCGCGTGCTACTCCCTCAAATTGGAAAGCAGCAAAGTTCACTCGCCTATCTTCGGTATAGTCTAAGGCGGCGAAAATGTTGGTCATCCTCTCCAACCAATTCTCCGCTACCTCGGATCAGGTTCACCAGTGAACTTAGGCGGGTTAAATTTCAAAAACCTCTCCAAGGCTCTATCTTCCCCTCTATCCTGGCCCCAGTTGGTTAAGTGGCCCTGGTCCTTGTCTCTCAGCTAATCGTTCTAGGATATCAGTCATCCTATTAATGGCAGTAGCCACTTGGTTACCCTCTACATTCTCTTGTCCCTGTGTCGGCCCAGTTGCCGATCCCTGGTCATCCCCGTGAGGTTGGGTTTGTCTAGTCCCTCGCCCACGACCTCGACCACTCCTTCGTCCGTCCATAATCCTAGTTATGCCTAGCGCAGGAAATAAAAGTAATTACGCGAGAAATACTTAAAATAAGAGCCAATCATGAAAACATTGGAAAATAACGATAATTAACATATATTTACACTTCAAGATCCATACAATTAGCAAGCCATGGGGTATTACAAAAATATAGCACACAGGTGCCATAAAAGTACTTTTAGTAACGTATGACTAAAGTAAAGTCAAGTGCCTCAAAAGTAGGCCACACAGTCAAACAAAAATACAATGGCCTTGGCACTAGCATCACCCCAGCTATTTCTAACCACAAAAGTCAAAAGTCTGTCACTCTAGGTCTAGTCCACATAGGGCTATCAGGTGGAACCTCCTCCGGATCTTCCTTCTCAGGAGTGCCCTCAGGAGCCGGACTCTGTACAGTATCCATCACCTCATCAATCACATAGAGGTATCGGCTAGAATCCCGGAAGCCCGATCCCGGACCTCCTCGACTATCCTAGTGAGTCGAGATCTAACCCTCCGAACCTCGTCACGTGCGGCCTCAGTCCTAGCCACCTCATTCACAACAGTCCCCTCTAAATCTGCTATCCTCTCACCCTGAGCGTTTACCATATGGCTCAGCTCCTCAATCTCCTGAAGTAGAGATCGGTTGGTATCCACCAACTGACGACGCTCGTCGTCGAGGGCCAGCACTAAGTCATTAGGGTACGCGTACGTCACCCTACATGAACATCGAGGAAACCTAGTAGCAGGAGAATAACGCACACGAGCTCGATAATAAATAGGTCTAAGTGGTTCTACGTGGCCATTAGCATTACCGTTACCATTAGCGGCATGTCCATTTCCATTATCCATCCTGCAAAACAACCACAATTTCCAGGTTGAAACTTAAAGTTACTAACTCGCTCAAACATTACTTAAGGTACAACTAAGTTGTCTAGTCACTATCCTCGAGAGTAAAGTCTCTAAAATATCTCCCCAAATAAATCTCTAAACCTAGGCTCTGATTTTTTTTTATCCCTACAAGCGGTCACTTAAATTTCGAACCAGTCCCACAGTCCGATATCCTAAACTTTTAGTCTAAAAACATGCAAACACATAATATCACATAAACACATAACACATAATCACGATATCTAGATGCAAGATCCTAAGAAAGCGAAAACACGTAACACATAGGCATGCAAAACACACAAAACAAATAAAGCAAATAAAGCCCTAACTATTACATTAAGGGGCCCTAACTACAATCTAAGGGGGAAGGAATAAAAATAAATAAATAAACCCCTAACTATTACAACTCGACATTTAAATGCCTTTCAAATAATCAAATTAAAATAAATATATAAAATTAAAACAAATAAAGCGAATAAATAAATAAATAAAATGAAAACGTTCAAAAGGCATGCAATTAAGCACATAAAGTCACATAAGGGCACATAGAATCAAATAAAGTCAAAATGAGGGATAGAGTGAGTGAGGATTCGCAAAATTCTCTTTATTTTAAATTCCTATTGCTAACTTATTTAAGTATTTAATTGCCCGTTTGCCCCGAATATTTTATTTCATCTTTTTTAGACCCAATTACATGGAATTATGACTTGCTTATATTTTTAAAATGATTTGTTTCCAAATTTAATTTTGAAAGCCAGTTAAGTGAGAATAGTAAATACGCGATTGGAGTCAATAATCAATTCGAGGATACTATAAGCTTGGAAAATTGGAGACTTGTACATTAGTCTTGAAATAGGTATTTTTATGTTTAAACGTTCAATTATTAATTAGTAATAGTATCGTTATAAGAATTTCTTGAAAATTTCACTTTACCGAGCACAAATTTGGAAGTACGCGTTTTTACGCTCACGATTTAATTGAGGGACTTTAGACCCTTAATTTTAGACCATTAAGAGTGAATAATAATAGTATGAATAGAAGTGCACTAGAGGTTTAGTGCACAAGTGAAACAAACCTGAGTGAATTTTAGACCATTAGACCCGAATATTTTATTTCATCTTTTTTAGACCCAATTACATGGAATTATGACTTGCTTATATTTTTAAAATGATTTGTTTCCAAATTTAATTTTGAAAGCCAGTTAAGTGAGAATAGTAAATACGCGATTGGAGTCAATAATCAATTCGAGGATACTATAAGCTTGGAAAATTGGAGACTTGTACATTAGTCTTGAAATAGGTATTTTTATGTTTAAACGTTCAATTATTATTAGTGATAGTATCGTTATAAGAATTTCTTGAAAATTTCACTTTATCGAGCACAAATTCGGAAGTACGCTTTTTACGCTCACGATTTAATTGAGGGACTTTAGACCCTTATTTTAGACCATTAAGAGTGAATAATAATAGTATGAATAGAAGTGCACTAGAGGTTTAGTGCACAAGTGAAACAAACCCGAGGGGAATCGAGCACGGAACGCGCGGGGAAGAGAGTTGACTTTCGCACAATTTTGGGCCACACATTTTAGCTTCTCTTGGAAGCTTCATTTTGATCAAAACACTCTCTCTCTTGCTCTCACTCCAGCCGGCCAAAGGAGGAGGAAAAACAACCCCAAGTTCTTCAATTTTCTTCTTCATTTCTTCATCAAATCTTCACCAAATCACACCAAAATTCAACCACATTTGCTAAGCACTTGGTGATCATCTTAAGCTACAAAAGAGCTTGCTTTCCACGGTTTTTCTTGGGCTAAGGAGGACCGAAAATTCTGCCTTGAACATCTAGCAAAGTAAGTGACGATCAAACCTTCAAATCTTGATTTATGGAAGTTCTATTGCACTTATAAGTTCATATAATCATGTGGGTAGCTTATTTATGTTGGAAATTTGGTGTGTGGGCTCTATTAACTCCCACTATGGCTTGATGGACTGATTTTGTGAGTTTTGATGTTAATAATGTTGGATTAGTGCTTAAATTAGTAGAAATGAGTGATATTATTGAAGGAAAACTCAAAGGAAGTGATGAGGGAATTTTTCCATTTCTGCCCCTGTACATGCCGTGGCCCTTAGAGCAATTTTTTGTGGTTATAATGACTTGTTTATGATGTATATATGTTGTGTGGGTTATGTGGAAGGTTTCCACAAAACATTACGTGATTTGGATGGTTAAATGTTGTGATTTCGAAAATTCATCAAAACTGGAAACGGGTGTCCAGTGTACTCTGGCAGTGTTTTTGTTTCGGTCATAACTTTTTGCTCCGATGTCGAAATCGAGTACCGTTTGCAGCACTGGAAACTAGACATTCCCAGATTTCCAATGGTATAAAATGTACATCCTGATTCCACCTGAGATCCGTACCAACCTTGTAAAGTTGCCTGTCCTGTTTTTCTTCTGTACTGGAAGCTCTGTTTTGAGCTGCGATTTGATGCTCAAAACTGAGCAGTTGTGGACAAAATTTTAAAACGATTTCTTATGAGAAATTGTAACCTTGTGAATTGATTTTCCAATGCCACCAACTGCGCTCAATTCCAAGTTGAATTGAGTGAAATATGGCCAAATTACAGACCTGCGTCATTGCTTGAAAACCCTCATTTTGGACTGATCAATGGCCTATCTTGTTTGGGACTTGTTTTTTGAAAATTTTGGTGTCAATCACCTACCAAATATATATTATATGTCTCTCATACTTTGGTTTCATAAATGGACCAGATTTGAATCGTTTTCATTGGGCAAAATGTTTGAAAAGGAAGAAGAAAGTAAAAGACAGATTGGTCTTGAGATTTTCTTGAAATTTGGTAGTTTAGTTCACTACCTTCCCGTGTGAATTTTCAAATGAAATTTGGTAGAGGAGTAGTCCTCATATGGATGTTGAATTTTACCAATATTGGTGTCAATCTAAGACCATTTCGATATACAAATGATGTCCCAAAGTTGCTCTTCGAATCTGGAAAACTTTTCCTTTTCTCTTGGCCGAATGGTCAAATCTGATTTGGGAAGTTATATTTCAAAAACCTTGATGTCAACTACTTCTAGATTACTTATTGGATGTTTATGGAATATTAGTTTCAATATTTGAATTAATTGAAGTTGATTGTGTGGAGCAAAGCTTTTAAAAAGGAAAATTGAAGTACAAGGCAGATTTGCCTTGGAAATTCTTGGAATTTAGTGGCTTTGTTAACTGACTTCCCGAACGAATTTTTATATGATATTTGACAGAGTAATAGCCCTTATATGGTAGAGTAATACTACCAAATTCGGTACCATTCCGAGTCTATTTCAATGTCCAACTGAAGTCCAAAGTTCGTGTTTCAAATCTGGAAAATGTTCAATCTGTCCTTATTTTTAGCTAACTTTGAGCCGACATATCTTGGTGTTCAAAACTCTGATTCTTGTTCCGCTTGTTTTGTTTTAAACTTTGATTGCAACTCTAATTGAGTTTCAAATTTGAGAGGCTAGTTCTGTGAGAACCCTCACTTGACACCCCAATTTTCCTTAAATACTTGCTTTATTCTAAGATCTAGACCCCTTAGTACATGCCCTTGCATGACATTTCCATGTATTACAACATTTTTCATGCATTGCATTTTATTCCTTTTACTTGAAGAAAAATAGTTACTTGAGTTGATTTTTAATAATCCACCAATCATTTGTTTCCAAGTGGCTTTGTTTTGTATTAAGGACTTTAAAAGATAGGTAGGGTTGTTAATTAAGTATTGGTACACTTGGAAAGGTAGAATTAGCATTAGTCAAAAGATCAAGAGAGATTATGGACAAAAATTGAGCTATGTGGCAAAACCCTAACCAAGCTTTTGTTTGACTAAAGGTTAGCTAAAATTTTAAAACACTTTGGCCCTCTTATTAAACCCCTTATTGCCGAAATTTTAGACAAGAAAAGAAGAGAGAGAGCTCCAAAAATTTCAGCTTTCAAACACTAGCAACTTAGAGCAAAGCAAATCCAAGAGAAAGATTTCAACTTAGTGAAAGTTTTCCTTCTAATCTTGGTACTAGATTCAAGCTTCAAGGCTTCAATTGGTTGGTTGATTTGGTGTTCTAAGCTTCATATAAGAAAGGTAAGTAATCCTTAAATTTTGGTTTTATAGTGTTTTAACATGTATTTGAGGTTTCCATGGCAAATTACATGTTGTTTGGACAAGATTTTGGGTTGAACTCTTGAATTAAGCAAGAGGAAATTGAGGTAGAAAGTATGCACACCAAGTGTTTGATGAAATGTTTACCCTTTGTTCATGGTTTTTATGATGGCTTTACATGTTTTAAAACCTCCTTTAAGCTAGATTTATACTTGATATGTGGTTTAAGTGCAAATCAATAGAAGATGAAGGTTGGTGACATGATTGGGGAAATTGTGGACTGTTTTGTACCATGGCTGACCGGCCTTTGTAGGAAGGTTTTTCATTTTTGTGGTTTAATTATACCCTAAGCATGCTTAAACAACTTGGCTAGAGATTGGTTAAGTTCATGTGTGAATTGAAATGAATTTGGAACAAGTAAAGTGGCTAGAAGGACCATTAGTGGACTGGTTTAGGTTTGCAAGATGACTAGCTTATTATGGAACCCTTGTGCATGTTTATGTGTTGTATTTTGAACTCAAATGATACCAAGTGACTTAAGCTTCTGTATATGATCATTAGAGGACTGATTTGGGTGAATTTGAACCAAAACAAATGAAGTTAGCATGAGGAATTAGTGTGCACATGTAAGGGTTTGAGACTGATCCAGGTTGGGAAAATCAGCCAATTTCCCGAGCTACTGCAGCGTTAGGAGACGAACTAGAAGTTAGGTACCGTTGGAAAGCCCTTCGAGTCTAGTTTCCAACGCCACTGACAGAACCTAATTCCGACCTTCCTACAGTGAGATACGGCCGTTTTACCGAGACTGCGCGAGCGCGACTGTGCACCCGCGAGAAACTTTTAAAGCTTGAATGAATCTTTCCTTTTACCCAACTTTCATGCACTTGTTAAACTTGTTTATTCATGAACTTTTACTGCATTTTGGGCCTAAATCTTATGGTGAATTGAGTATAGTTAATCACTCACTTAGGCACCTAATGAGCTCACTTTGCTTGGAATTAGACCTATCGTTAACGTTTTCACTCGTTGCCCTAGGAGGGGAAACGGTGGTGCACGTAATCGCGCGACTTGACGCTTGACTGCTACTTTGCTTGCCAGGTGAGTGTTCCACTACCTGTTACCTGCTTATGTGAACTAACTGATTGCTTGAATTGCCACTGTTTGAGCCAAACCTTGTTTTAATGAAATGGAGGCGAGCGTGTACTTTATCGCACTCGACCTTCCCCATTTTCCACTGTGGCTCTGAGTACTGTTATTATGAGATATAATCTCTATATGTGACTGTATGAGATGTGATTCATCTATATGTGACTGTACATAAGTTGATGGGTGATACCTCAACACCATTGCCACTGTTTGGGGTACCCTACCTCATAGGCAAACCGGTTCTATCGAGCCAGCAAGGGCTTGGTCGAGAAGGCCGGTAAACCTTGGGGACTGTTTACTGTTCACTGGAAACTGGTATACTCGAGTATTACCGAACCACTGCTTTGGAGTGCGGGCCCGGTAGGGGGTTGATTGGTGGACGGAGATGATAGAAAGTGGTGTTCTACGGACTGTATATTCCTTAAATGCAAATGTTGACGGAGAGTCAACGGACCCCGGTATGATCAAGCTGAGGGGAATTTGGCTTTTGAAAGCCACCCGTATCCTTAATTGAATTGTGATTTAATTATTATTGTATTGCACGGTATTTATTGGTTATTTATACTCTTATTTGGCTATGTGCTTACTTGCTTTACTTGGAACCTCACTGGGCTTTAGCTCACCCCATTCCCTTTGTTTTCCTTAACAGATCGGGGACGGACTTAGGATCAAGGGACTTACTAGCTTCCTTTTGCTTAAACTTGTAATCCCTCTTATTAAGAAGACTTTACTTTTGACTTTGTAAGCCTAACACTTAAGTTCGACCTGTGTTATGAAACTGTAGTATGGATTGGTAAATGTAACGTTTAGTTGGCTTTTAAGTTTGGAAAGCTGGTTGTCTATTATTTACTTTCTAGGGTTTGTACCGTTTTTGAAGTTTCCACTGGATGTTTTGAGTTACTAGTTCTCTGATCGACCGAGTCCTGGCGAGAGCTGGGCAGGCAGTCCGCTGATACCCTAGGGTTCGCCCTAGGGAGAGGTGGGGCTGTCACAGGTGGTATCAGAGCCTAGGTTTGAATTGGCCTGGGCAAGTTAGAAATTTCCGACTTAAGGATTAATTTGGTTATTCCCCTTAAGAGTACTTAGTTTCTTTATTTTGGTGTAGGATGGACGGACATAGCGGCCCTAGTGATAGTCCAGTTGGTGAGACCCCCGTGGATGCTCCCGATGATTAAGTACCAGATCGGCGCAGGAGCCACTGTACGTTGGAGTCCGGCAACCGTAGGCGTTGCGAGTGCCGCCATACCTATGCTACCCTAATACAGGTTTTGGCCGTGGTAGAGGAGAGGAAGGAGTTGGCCAAAGACAACGCTAGGCTTGAAGCCGAGGTGAACCAACTGAGGGAAACTAATAAGAGGCAAGCCGAGCGGATCAAGGAGTTAGAGTATGATGTGGTCGAGGGCCAAGAAAGGATAGATGACCTTTGCGCACAGCTTGGGAAAGCTCAGGAGCGCATGGACTAGGGCAAGAAGTGAGATAGAGCGGATCATTCTCAATATTGTGATGACCTGATGGGGAGGCGAGTGACGAGGCCTCTCAAGTTGGATCTGGGCCGGAAACTGACCCATCCGAGGATAAGGGGTCAGCTAGTCCCGCCACGGACTAAGCCGCATTATTAGGTTACTTTTGTGGAGGATTTTGACTACTGTACATAGACAGGATAGGGGAGGTAGTGACTTGGTGGTTGTATAGTTTCTTTTGACCGCTTGTACTAGGGTTTTATGTGATTACTGTATTTGCACTTTTAAGGCTCGTACTTGATATTTTGGCTGTATTATCTTGTAAATGACTGCTATGAGCCTTTGAATGTATAGTATTTTGACTTGACTGTTGACGTTGACTTTGACTTTGACTTTGACTTGACCTTATTAAATTGACATTTAACTGCTCTGCATCCCAATTGTTTATCGTAGCCCTGATTTCATTTCTTATTGACTTTTGAATATGAGTAAGTACATATTGCATACCCTATTTGCTTACCTGTTAGTATTATACGTGGGCCTTAGGCCAGTGATAATAATGGAGACTAGCAACGTGGTCGGGGCCGTGGACGTGAACCCAGGCAGGTTCGGACCGAGAAGAGGAACAAGGGTCGGTCGCAAATCAGAACCAAGGACCCAGAGTCGAAGGAGGGACCAGGTAGCTACGGCTATCAATCGCATGACGATTTACTGGCCCGTTTGGTTGACCAGCAAGGTCAAGCACCTGGTAACCAACAAAGGGACCCTGAAGTAGGAGAGGATAGGGCCCTAGAACGATTTCAAAAGTTCGCACCTCCAAAATTTCTTGGGGACCCGATCCAGAAGTTGCCGAGCACTGGTTCGAGCGAATGGAGGACATATTCGCTGCTTTACATTACACGGAGGAGAGGCAAGTAACTTTTGCCGTTTTCCAGTTAGAAGGTGCGGCCCGTTCCTGGTGGAACGTAGTAAGGGCCAAGTGGGAAAGAGACCAAACCCCACGTACCTGGTTGAACTTTACTAGAGAGTTCAATGAGAAATTCCTTCCGCCCTGATTCAGGAAAAAAGGGAGGATGATTTATTAAGCTACGTCAGGGCACCTCAAGCGTGGCTGAATATGAGACCCAGTTCACTCGACTCTCCAAGTTTGCTCCAGAATTGGTAGTCAGTGAGCAAAGGCGCATAAGGCGGTTTATACAAGGGTTGAACGTGGAAATTCAAAAGGACTTAGCTGCTGCTCAAATTGATACATTCAAAGATGCTCTGGACAAAGCTCAACGGTGGAGCAGGCCCGACTCAGTTCGAACCTTTCAAGCTAAGAAACGTGGCGCACCTGGTAGTGCCACTGGACGAGGTGAACAGATGTAACCCCTCCAAAGTTTGGAAGAGGCGCGGGAGGATTCGAATTGGTGGGACCAAAAGGAGGAGCTCCATTAGGGGAGCTCAAGGTGGAAAGGGACAAGGACAATAAGACTGTATCGCAAGGGGTTCCTACACCCACTCGCGAGTAAGCTGTGGATATTGTGGTAAGGCAAACCACACTGAGGACGCTTGTTGGCGGAAGTTGAAGAAATGTCTCCGCTGTGGAAGTTCCGACCATCAACTTGCCACTTGTCCGGTTAAGAACCGTGAAGGAAATGAGGGCGCACAACCGGAGAGTCGAGCGCGAAGCAACCAAGTGCTAGTGGGGTAGACCAAAATCTTCTGCTAGGGTTTTTGCCTTGGACTACCAGCGAGCCCTGAGTCCTCGATGTAGTAGAAGGTACGATTCCTGTATTCCACCGCTTAGCTAAGCTTTTAATTGACCCTGGGGCAACCCATTCATTTGTGAATCCTGCCTTTATGTGTGGTATTGATGTGAATCCTGTTAAATTGCCCTTTGACTTAGAAGTTAAAACACCTACTGGGGATCAAAGCCTAATTACCAATATGGTTTAAAAATTGCGAGATTTGGGTAGGAGAAAGGAAGTTAGTGGGAGACCTGATAAGTTTAAACCTTAAGGGGTACGATGTGATTATAGGCATGGATTGGTTGGCCCGTTATAATGCTCAATTGAACTGTAAACTAAGGTGGTGGAATTTCGATACCCGGAGAGGCCACTCTAAGGTTGGACGTGAGAGGTAGGTTAGCCTCGTCTGCACTTGTTTCGGGAATTCGAGCTAGGAAATTATTGAGTAAAGGGGCGCAAGGTTTAGCCTTCTTAATTAATACTCCTGGAGATAAGTGAAACTGGAGGATGTCTTAGTAGTGAATGAATTTCCGACGTCTTCCCGACGAGTTGAAATCGATGCCACCAGAGGGAAGTAGAATTTAAGATTGATTTGGTGCCTGGAACCACTCCATTGCAAAAACACCCTACCGAATGGCCCCTGCCGACTTAAGGAATTAAAACTGCAGTTACAAGATTTGTTAGAGCGGGTTTATCCGAGAAAGTGAATCACCTTGGGGAGCGCCTGTTCTATTTGTTAAGAAAAAGGATGGCAGTTTGAGGCTCTGTATAGACTATCGCGGCTTAAATGATGTCACGGTGAAAAATAAATACCCTTTGCCGCACATTGATGAGTTGTTTGACCAGTTGCAAGGGGCGGTGGTTTTCTCTAAGCTGGACTTGAGACAAGGGTATTATCAGTTACGGATTAGACAGGAGGATATACCTAAAACGGCTTTTAATTCCAGATATGGACATTTTGAGTTCGCAGTGATGCCTTTTGGTTTAACAAATGCTCCGCCGCATTTATGGATTTGATGCATCGAGTCTTTAAACCCTACTTGGATCAATTTTGTAGTTTATGATGATTTTGGTATATTCTAAGACTCGAGAGGATCACGAACGGCATTTGAGATAGTTTTGCAGACTTTAAGACATCAGTTATATGCCAAGTTTAGCAAGTGTGAGTTTTGGTTGGAGCAAGTTTCTTTTCTAGGGCATATAATATCAAAGATGGCATTTCTGTGGATCCAGTAAAGTAGAGGCCGTATCGGAGTGGAAACGACCAGAAACCCAACTGAGGTCCGTAGTTTCCTAGGTTTAGCTGGATATTACCGTCGGTTCATCAAAGATTTCTCCAAGTTAGCGGTCCTTTAACCGACCTGACCAAAAAGCATGGCCAATTTGTCTGGAATTCTAAGTGTGAAGCTAGTTTCCAGGAATTGAAGAAACGGTTGACTTCGGCGCCAGTCTTAGCCTTACCAAATGGGAAAGATAGCTTCGTTGTATACGGATGCTTCAAGGGAAGGTTTGGGATGTGTTTAATGCAAATGGAAGTGTAATTGCCTATGCCTCTAGGAAATTAAAGCCCCATGAGCAAAATTACCCCACTCATGACTTAGAATTGGCCGCTGTAGTTTTTGCTAAAGAAGTGGAGGCATACTATGGAGTGACTTTTGAGGTGTATACCGACCATAAGAGCTTGAAATACTTATTCTCCCAGAAGGAGTTAAACTTGAGACAGCGTCGATGGGTAGAATTTTTGGAGGATTACGACTGTACGATTAACTACCACCGGGTAAGGCCAATGTTGTAGCAGATGCTCTAAGTCGAAAAGTGCAAGTGGCTGGTTTAATGGTTAAGGAGTGGAATTTATTGGAAGAGGTGAGTGAATGGAACCCGCGATTAGACCAACAGAGGGTGATTTTTGCCAATATCACGGTGAGGTCTGATTTGATAGATCGAATTAAAGAATCTCAAAAGAATGACCAGATGGTGCAAAAATGGATAGAAAAAGTGCAAAAAGGGGAGATACAAGACTTTAAAGTAAGTCCCGAGGGTATCTTGAAAATTTCGTGAGCGGATAGTGGGGGCCGCAAGATGAAACAATAAATGGGGACACCTTTTGGGAAGAGGCCACATCGATCTAAGTGTACAGTACATCCTGGAAGTAGTAAAATGTATCAAGATTTGAGAAGGTTGTATTGGTGGGATAAGATGAAGAAAGAAATTGCTCAATTTGTCCAAAAATGTTTGGTGTGCCAACAAGTGAAAGCTGAACATCAAAACCTTCAGGTCTTTGCAACCCCCTTGAGATCCCTGAGTGGAAATGGGAACATTATAACTATGGATTTCGTATCGGGGTTACCCCGTACTCAAAAAGGCATGACGCCGTTTGGGTAATAGTAGACAGGTTGACGCAAGTCTGCTCATTTTCTTAGCTATAAACATGAGGTATTCTTTTGGAGAAATTGGCCCAACTGTATATGGACGAGAGATTGTGAGGTTGCATGGAATTCCCGTAAGTATTGTTTCTTGATAGAGACCCTGTGACGACCCCACCTCCCCCCTAGGGCTCACCCTAGAGTTTGGTGAGTCGTTTGCCCAGCTCTCGCCAGGACTCACTTCACTAGGGATCGAGAAGGAAAACGTACATCCATTTCTAGTAAATACCGCAACAAGTTCAAACTTAATATATATACATTGATGTTCAAATCCATATACAAGACTCTACACACCTTAATTTAAACAACTTGAGTACAACAAACTCTAGTCAGTGCTAGCGCGAGTACAACTTCAAAATTTAAAACAACTAGACTACTCTAGTCTTTATAACTCTCGCGCCACGCTCGTACCCCCCTGTAAGGAAAACAAAAACTAACGGAGTGAGCTAAAGTTCAGTGAGGTTCCAAATATCAAATTGTTCATCAAAGAACGTAGAAATAGCACAATAGCGAAATAGCGAGCAAAACAAGCCAAGAAAATGAGTAATAACACTTTATATAGCCAAAGATAAATATTCCGTATTTCACATATAAGGATACAATTGCTTATATAACGGCTCCACCATAGCTTGATCGATTAGTAGTTGACACTCCGTCAACTTTCAAGTAAGGTAACCAATCCAGTAGAAACACCACTTAACTCCAATCTCCGATCCACCGACCAAACCCCTTACCGGGCCCGAACTCCACAATAAACACTGGTGGTAATACTCGAGTTATACCGATTAGTCGAGAAGGTAGCACTCTACCCGACAACACTAACTACCCAGGGTCGTTATCTAATCGACCAAGCCCTTGCCGGCTCGACTCGATTAACTAGCCACAGGGTTTCTGGAATTCCAGATAATCACAATTCATATGCACGTATATCATTTAAATGGGAACTCAAAGATCGAGAACAAGTCATATTAGGACAAGTGCGATAAAGTACACGCTTGCCCTCTCAATCCACTCATATAACATGTAAGCATCTCATTCAAGTATTAAATACAAGTATCAAGTGCAATTAGGTATTTGGAAGCACTCACCAAAAGATGTAGTGCTTTTAGTGATCACGTCCAGGTAGTACTCCTGGCTTGGAGTCCAAATCTGCGATAAAATATCGTTTAAGAGCTTTGAAAATCGATTAAGGTTCGAAACTTGGACGTTTCGTTTAACGAGAATCAAAAACTGAAATTCGTTTGGAGCATATACGTAAAACTCTTACTCGCTATACACACTGTGAAACTTGGGAGAAATTCTACTTTGAAATACCATTTAAATCGAAGGAACGAGGAAAAGATATTCTATTAGGTGTAAATTTCATTTTTCCAAGGGTACACGTTTCGGCCGAATTTCAACTTATATACCTCCACAAAAGGGAACTCGAATAACCTTAGGCAAATCGAGTTAAATTCATCCTCAAGGCCTTTACTCAAGGCAAGCGCAATTCTACTTAACGCTTCGCGTGCCAATTTGGGCGGCACGCCCTTTTGTGTTTACCAAATTTTTTCCAGCCATTTATGGCTTCTTTCTTTCCCTTAGTTCAGCCCCACAATAATACAGAAGCCAATGATACTAACATAGCCCTTCCAATAAGCTCCAAAATCACCCAAATACAATACAAGTGCAATAGTATAATCGGAAATCAATTTTGAAGACACAAACTGAACGGCAGATTTGATATCCCGTAACATTTTAGTCATAACTGGAGCTACGTTTATCGAATCAGGGCGAATCTTATACCGATTCAAAGCTAAGACAGAGGGGAACAACTTTAATGAAGGCCACTTAACCTAATTTATAGTTTATCTAAGTCGAATTGTAATTCCAAGATCCAAAAGTTCGTAATCAGTCTAGTTGTCAGCACTGACTTTAACCGGCGATAACTCAGGCTACACAACTCCGTTTGGGGTGTTTTTAGGGGCGTTGGAAAGATAAAATACAGGGATACAAGTTTTGTGTTTTGGCCAAAAGCTAATTGGATGCGAATCAGGGTGAAAAACGCAACCCAAACTGGTGAATTCACAAAACTGTGTACGAATTGCAGCTTGGGGCAGTAAGGGTAATTCGGTCATTTCACATCCTACCGTACTCCGATTGAGCTGAAATTTTACAGGAAGCTATAAAACATCATTTCCGACAACTTGCATGTTTTGAGTTAAGCCTAATTCGGCCTCCATCATGGCCGAATAAAACTGGGCAGAACAGGGCATCATGGAAGTTCTAATCTGGAATTTGATGAGTTTATGGTGTAAACTTCACTTTTCTAGCTTGAATCACTACTTCACCCTCCTATACAAGATTATAAACACCATATGCCATCTAACAACAAGATTTATGATTGGAAAATCCCAACCCTAACTCAAACAAATCACCATAATTATCAAAACTACTAGAATAGCTATCATTAACCAAGAATCTAAGTTGCTACACAACTTAAGCAAGATTAAGGGAAAAGAAATAGGATGAGCAGCCATACCACCTTACTAAGATGCTTGCAAGAGTTATCCTTCACCTTTCCTTCCTAAACTTGAGCACCCCTAGCTTCCTAAGCTCCTAATTTGGAAGTTAATCGGTTTAGATTTCTTGATTCTTCACTCAAATGAGCTAAACTCAAGATGAAAAATGGAGTTTCTTCCTCGTGTTTTTTTTCTTCCTCAAGCCACGGTTGGAATGGCAGAAATAAGGGGTAATGGAAGTGATTTTTGGTGATAAATATGAAGGAAATTAGTTGGTCAACAACCATGGGATGGCCGCCACTTGTCACTATGATATTTCATCTTGAATTTTTTTTCTTTTCCTTTCTTTTTCTAGTCAATAATTTCGGCTGGCTCACAAGCTCAATTAGGGCTGATATTTTGGTCCTAATGACAATGAGATTAAGTTAATGAAGTGGTGGTTAAGTGGGGTGTTCAATCGGTAGTGAACGGTACCGGCCGGTTCAAGCCGATTTTTCCTTAAATCGCGTACACTAGGGTTTTAACTTCTAATTCACTAACTTATTATTATCATTTCTAATCACACATTTAATATCATCTAGAATATACTCTTAATCACTAAATCTAGTATACGCTTCGTACCGATTACTCACACCACGAAAAAAAACGTAAAACCCTAGTTTGTCGTAACGGTGAAAGTAAAACGAAAACCCTTGGTTCTATGATTATTTGTGGCTATTTGGGAAGTGAGTGTGTAGTAAACCTATTGTAAAGTAATAATTTCCAAATTAAAGGGAATTTTAAGAAAAATATAAGGGGTTTTACGCGTCCTCACAGACCCCCGGTTTGTATCCCGTTTCTGGCAGCAATTACAAGGAGTGTTGGGAACCAAGTTGAACTTTAGTACTACTTACCACCCCAAACTGACGGGCAATCAGAGAGAACCATTCAAACACTTGAAGACATGTTACGGACTTGTATTTTGGATTTTGGTGGAAGTTGGGGGCAATACATGGCTTTAGTTGAATTTGCATACAACAATAGCTATCATTCGTCCATACAAATGGCACCGTATGAAGCTCTTTATGGACGGAAGTGCCGATCACCGATCTTCTGGGATGAAGTAGGGGAAAGAAGGATCCTAGATCCAACTACCATACCATGGATTGAGGAGGCTTATGAAAAAGTAAAGGTGATACGTCAAAGACTTCAGACAGCTCAGAGTCGACAGAAGAGTTATGCCGATAATCGATGGAAAGACTTAGAGTTTGAAATTGGAGATAAGGTGTTCTTGAAAGTTACGCCGCTTCGAAGTCTTACGGCGGGAAAAAGCAAGAAGCTTCAACCGAGATATGTGGCACCGTTCAAAATTCTCCAACGAGTTGGCAATGTGGCATATCGATTGGAGTTACCAGTGAATTTATTCCAGAATTCATGACGTATTCCACGTGTCTATGTTGAAAAAGTATCATCCAGATCCCACTCATGTACTGAAGCCAGAGAAAATCGATGTGGATGAGTCGTTGACTTATGAAGAGAGGCCAGTGCGAATCTTAGATCGAAAGGTGAAATAATTGCGAACTAAGCAGATACCCTTAGTTAAAGTTTTGTGGAGAAATCATGAGGTGGAGGAAGCTACTTGGGAAGTTGAGGACGAGATTCGTGCCAAATACCCTGAACTACTCAGTGATCAAGGTGAGAATTTCGAGGAAGAAATTCTTTAAGGGGGAGAGAGTGTGGAGAACCCTCACTTGACACCCCAATTTTTCCTTAAATACTTGCTTTATTCTAAGATCTAGACCCCTTAGTACATGCCCTTGCATGACATTTCCCATGTATTACAACATTTTTCATGCATTGCATTTTATTCCTTTTACTTGAAGAAAAATAGTTAATTGAGTTGATTTTTAATAATCCACCAATCATTTGTTTCCAAGTGGCTTTGTTTTGTATTAAGGACTTTAAAAGATAGGGTAGGGTTGTTAATTAAGTATTGGTACACTTGGAAAGGTAGAATTAGCATTAGTCAAAAGATCAAGAGAGATTATGGACAAAAATTGAGCTATTTGGGCAAAACCCTAACCAAGCTTTTGTTTGACTAAAGGTTAGCTAAAATTTTAAAACACTTTGGCCCTCTTATTAAACCCCTTATGGCCGAAATTTTAGACAAGAAAAGAAGAGAGAGAGCTCCAAAAATTTCAGTTTTCAAACACTAGCAACTTAGAGCAAAACAAATCCAAGAGAAAGATTTCAACTTAGTGAAAGTTTTCCTTCTAATCTTGGTACTAGATTCAAGCTTCAAGGCTTCAATTGGTTGGTTGATTTGGTGTTCTAAGCTTCATATAAGAAAGGTAAGTAATCCTTAAATTTTGGTTTTATAGTGTTTTAACATGTATTTGAGGTTTCCATGGCAAATTACATGTTGTTTGGACAAGATTTTGGGTTGAACTCTTGAATTAAGCAAAAGGAAATTGAGGTAGAAAGTATGCACACCAAGTGTTTGATGAAATGTTTACCCTTTGTTCATGGTTGTTCATGATGGCTTTACATGTTTTAAAACCTCCTTTAAGCTAGATTTATACTTGATATGTGGTTTAAGTGCAAATCAATAGAAGATGAAGGTTGGTGACATGATTGGGGAAATTGTGGACTGTTTTGTACCATGGCTGACCGGCCTTTGTAGGAAGGGTTTTTCTTTGATTTTTGTGGTTTAATTATACCCTAAGCATGCTTAAACAACTTGGCTAGAGATTGGTTAAGTTCATGTGTGAATTGAAATGAATTTGGAACAAGTAAAGTGGCTAGAAGGACCATTAGTGGACTGGTTTAGGTTTTGCAAGATGACTAGCTTATTATGGAACCCTTGTGCATGTTTATGTGTTGTATTTTGAACTAAAATGATACCAAGTGACTTAAGCTTCTGTATATGATCATTAGAGGACTGATTTGGGTGAATTTGAACCAAAACAAATGAAGTTAGCGTGAGGAATTAGTGTGCACATGTAAGGGTTTGAGACTGATCCAGGTTGGGAAAAACAGCCGATTTCCCTGAGCTACTGGCAGCGTTAGGAGACGAAATAGAACGTTTTCCAGGTACCTTTGGAAAGCCCTTCGAGTCTAGTTTCCAACGCCGCTGACGGAACCTAATTCTGACCTTCCTATAGTGAGATACGGCCGTTTTACCGAGACTGCGCGAGCGCGACTGTGCACCTGCGAGAAACTTTTTAAAGCTTGAATGAATCTTTCCTTTTACCCAACTTTCATGCACTTGTTAAACTTGTTTATTCATGAAATTTTACTGCATTTTGGGCCTAAATCTTATGGTGAATTGAGTATAGTTAATCACTCACTTAGGCACCTAATGAGCTCACTTTGCTTGGAATTAGACCTAGTCGTTAACGTTTTCACTCGTTGCCCTAGGAGGGGGAAACGGTGGTGCACGTAATCGCGTGACTTGACGCTTGACTACTACTTTGCTTGCCAGGTGATGTTCCACTACCTGTTACCTGCTTATGTGAACTAACTGATTGCTTGAATTGCCACTGTTTGAGCCAAACCTTGTTTTAATAAAATGGAGGCGAGCGTGTACTTTATCGCACTCGACCTTCCCCATTTTGCACTGTGGCTCTGAGTACTGTTATTATGAGATATAATCTCTCTATATGTGACTGTATGATATGTGATTCATCTATATGTGACTGTACATAAGTTGATGGGTGATACCTCAACGACCATTGCCACTGTTTGGGGTACCCTACCTCATAGGCAAACCGGTTCTATCGAGCCAGCAAGGGCTTGGTCGAGAAAGCCGGTAAACCTTGGGGACTGTTTACTGTTCACTAGAAACTGGTATACTCGAGTATTACCGAACCACTGATTTAGAGTGCGGGCCAGGTAGGGGGTTGATTGGTGGATGGTGATGATAGAAAGCGGTGTTCTACGGACTGTATAATCCTTAAATACAAATGTTGACGGAGAGTCAACGGACCCCGGTATGATCAAGCTGAGGGGAATTTGGCTTTTCAAAGCCACCCGTATCCTTAATTTGAATTGTGATTTAATTATTATTGTATTGCACGGTATTTATTTGGTTATTTTATACTCTTATTTGGCTATGTGCTTACTTGTTTTACTTGGAACCTCACTCGGCGTTAGCTCACCCCATTCCCTTTGTTTTCCTTAACAGATCGGGGACGGACTTAGGATCAAGGGACTTACTAGCTTCCTTTTGCTTGAACTTGTAATCCCTCTTATTAAGAAGACTTTACTTTTGACTTTTGTAAGCCTAACACTTAAGTTCGACCTGTGTTATGAAACTGTAGTATGGATTGGTAAATGTAACGTTTAGTTGGCTTTTAAGTTTGGAAAGCTGGTTGTCTATTATTTACTTTCTAGGGTTTGTACCGTTTGTTTGAAGTTATTCCACTGGATGTTTTGAGTTACTAGTTCTCTGATCGACCGAGCCCCGGCGAGAGCTGGGCAGGCAGTCCGCTGATACCCTAGGGTTCGCCCTAGGGAGAGGTGGGGCTGTCACAAGTTCAAATTCTGTGAATTTTGCCAAATTTCCAAAGTTGGCCAAAAACCAACCCCACAACTGCCTCGATAGCCCAAAACAGTAATTTTGAGCCAATTTTTGAATACCTTCCGTTTGGAGTCATGGAAAAGTGTCTTCGAGGAACTCTTAGTACTTTGGAAGAAGTTTCCAACGGTACCAAGTTTTCTAATTTTGGACTTATAGAGAGTGAGATACGATTTTTCCAAGATTGTGTGACAAACCCGAAACTTCCAAACTTCAAGGAAATTGAGTTTTAGAACTCATCTTTTTTCTTCGATATCACTCGATCGTTTTACACTTGATTTCAAAGATGAAAACCCGATTTCTCTTGTATTTTAAAACCCCACCTTTGAGTCTCGATTTACGAGTAATTAAGGTTCAATTCATGAATTCTCCTTAGATTGTATACTAGTACAACCTTTTTCGATAAGTAGGGGTTCTGAGTGATATTGTGTAATAGTTGATGGTTATTTGCTCAGGCGCTCAAGGGACCTTCAAGAGGAACTCGAAGTGGACGCCTAAACACTTTTTTGAGCACTTACTCTCTTGTATTGACTAGGTGAGTGTTCCATATAGGAGTACGTGATTTGAATAGTCTATGATATGTTTACTCACATGGTCATTACGTGTTAAGTGTTACCGCACTCGTTCTCATTTAAGTAAAATGTACTTGAATTACTCGATATGAAATACTTGAAATGCATATTTACATGAAGCGTTTCAATGATTGACTATGCTATGGCTGCATAAGTCGATTGGAGTGAATCTCCTCGACTCTTAAGTGGTAAAAATAGATGGCCAATAGGCGGCCTACTAAGATGAATAATGTCTATCAATTAACCGTGACTACTTACCGTTAACCGTTAACCGTTAACCGTGATTACTTACCATTTACCGATTTATTTGATTATTTATTGTTTACCGATCTATTTGATTACTTACTGTTTACCGATTTACTTGACTACTTGATTACTTGATTACCATGAATTCTGTATTCATATGAAATTATGGCATATTCCTTACGTGTTTGGATGTTAAGTGTTACCTATAATTGCTCTTGTGAAATTGCCAATGTTTTAAGGCGAATGTGTACTTTATCTCACTCGACCTACTAAAATGATAAATTTTTACCGTTTACCGATTTACTTGATTACTTGTGCATGTTATAAGCTCTAAGCTGAATTGGGCCCTGCCCTTGGTTACTAACTTGCTCGAGCCAGGACTGGGCTCGGTCGGGTAGGTTGGAACCCTGGGACACCGTTTCGGTATACTCGAGTACTACCACTGGAAGGATAAGGTGATGGCCAGACAACCGAGGGGATCACTGGAGTCATAAGGTGAAGTTGACCGAAATGGTTCCACTGGAACACCGTATCCTTCAATATGTGTTTATTTTGCGTAATGATAATTGTTCTATGCTAATGTGCCAATGTGCAATCTCGAACCATATATATGGTATGTTCAAATTACCTGATTTATTAGAACTACTAGATTGTCTTGGAACCTCGCTGGATTGTGTAGCTCATTCCACGTTTTTGTTTTCCTTAACAGGGTTCGAGACCAAGAGTGCTCGTGAATAGTACTAAATTGTTTTCATTTGAAGACCTTAAGTTGTATTATAACGGATGGTTGTAGTACATATTCTTTTGGTTTGTATTAAGCTTGAAAGCTAAGTAATTGTAAGCATGCAATATTTTGGAGTACGTTAATTATATATTGAAGTTATTTGAAGTATTTCGATCTTTTGAATTGTGGATTGTAGTGAGTCCTGACGAGAGTTGGGCAGGCGTCCCGCGGATACCCTTTGGTTCGCCTTAGAAAGAAGTGGGGGCATCATAGAGTGTACCTCCCTTGAGTTGGTGCCCCTAATGAAACGAAATTACTTATTTACCCTCCAAAACAATAAAAAGGTCAAGGTATCATTTTAATTATCGAGTAATCACATGATATGGGAATAAGCATGAAATTAAATCAATCAAAGGCATTAAAAGGAAAGTAAACATCCCATGTTCAAGAAATTAAAACAAGTAGTGACTTGATTGCAAAAATTAAAGAATTTTGAGAGGTCTATTTATTATCATTACAAAAATTAAGGGTCTAAAAGGAAATAAATTAAATTTAGGGACTTAAGATGAAACCTACCAATCAAATGATAAAATTCACAAAAAATAAATAAAAACCCATTTTTTACAATTAAACGACAAAAAATTCAAACATTCCACTAAAAATTCAAATAAAAAACTATAAGTCTAGAAAAAGTTATTAAACCTTCAAATTCATCCTAAAACTCATTAAAAATCTATTCAAAAATCATGTTAAGACATCTTAAAGAAAAATGGCATGTTAAAGGGACAAAATTGATTAAGTTATTCAATTAGTTGGGCCAAAGCATTAGAAGATAAATCAGCAGGGAGCAAAGTGCGATTTTATAAAATTTCCATGCATGCAAATGGATGCTTCTGGCAAACCGAAGCTTTCTTTGCTTCTGCGATTTTCTGCTGCGAATTTGCAGCTTGTTAGCAACCCAGAAATATGGTAAAAGTTTTAAACAAAGCCCAAGCCTCGTCAAATTCTCTACCACCATCATTGTCATAAGATTGAACATGCAAACAAAGTGACGAAACCCATTTTGTGGGCTGTTGCGGGAAGGAAAAAAAACAGCAAATAGATGAGAACGAATTCAGCTTTTCTTCATACACTTGGGGAACTGGACCCTAATATGATGAAACAGGGGAACGGGACACTAATATGATGAACTAGTCGCAATCCAAATGAATGTTAACAAATGCAAATTGTGCGTGGAGCTGATGGGTTACTGTGCAACGATTTTATAAACTACAGACTTCATGAGTTGCAAGCCGTGGTGCAACATTTTAACAAAAGATTGTTCCAACTAACATGGAACTCACAGTTCATGCAACAAGAGATTTGACGAATCAACATCCTTGTTAGTACCACTTTGAGAAACATCAGCCAACAGGGTAAACATTTTGAAGCCTTTAATTGTCTTAGTTCCACGGCAAACTATATCAGCAACTTCACACGACTTGCGACTTTAACAAGCAATACCATCCTAATCCTCTAACATGATTTGCCAGAACCATCAACCCAGTCACTTAGTTTTTGTAAACAGAAATTCTAGAACAAGGATATTGCAAGTAATCAATGAGGGAATGGAGAAAAACTTCTACAACTGCAAAGCAAACCAGTCCACTCTTGCCGCAGCTTTTCTCATTCAACCGAAACACATTGATGTGAAGAGACTCAAACCAAACCAAATACAAATGCAATAACCTCAAACCCATGTTGTTAACATCACCTAAATATAATTATCTACCCCCCAGAAAATCAAACAAGGGAGCTGGACATAAAATCGGCAAAAAGACCTGAACTTGGAGCAGCGAATGTTTCAGTCATTTGCAGGACAATGTCTACCTCTACTGCTGCAACAAGCCAGGAAGCTCTCCCCAATTTTTGACCAAGTTTATGCTTTATGAACTCAAGGTAATGTGTTTACAACAAGAAGAAAATGAAGGCAAGGAATAACACTATCGAGCGAACATAAAACAGCAAGTGAAGCAATAATGAAAAACAGACAGCGAATTTTTTCATGCACTTGGAGAACTGGAAACCGACATGACGTAACCATCATCAACCAAATGATAAACTTTAATGCAAACAAATGCTGGCTAGGAGAACAAGAAAGACAGAAACGTGGACATGAAAGTAATCAAAGAATTAATGGGGAAACACATCAACGGACGCAAGTGTAGACCAGCAAACTTTTGTTGTATGCATTCTGTGCATGACTCAAACAAACCCCACGGATTCATCAAGTAGAACCCCAAACTTCCGTCCCCAAGAACCAAGCCAAAACTCACGGATTTCTCCACTCCAACCAGATTTACAAACAAGACTCATAAAGGGGAACAAAATAGGTGTAAAGGCAAAAACTTTCGGCATTCTAACATAACCCAGCAACTCATAAACAACTCCAGAGTGGAAAAACATTACCTTTAGCCTTTGATCGAAGCTTGATGTGATCAGAAGATGAAGTCTTTGCTCGGTCAACCGTCTTTTTCTGGTTCCGCCGCTCTTCTTCTTTCCCGCAGCCGCTTCTCCTTGTTTCCTCTCCTTGGCTTCAGCTGAAAACTCCTCTCGAAGCCTCCCCCTTTTGTTTGTCTTCCACTGTTTTCCTTTCTCCCTCACCAGAATCTCTCTTTTCCAGTTTTTCTTTCTCCCCGTAACCTCCCTCAATCTCCTCTCACAGCCTTTTTCCTCTCAGTTTTCTGGTTCTCTCGGTCCCTCTTTCTTACTCTCCTGTCTTTCTCGGTTTTTCTCCAACTCTAGCCGCCGCCTCTATATGCTCTATACCCCTCAACCCTCGATTCTCCCATTTTGTCCCTTTTATATCAGATGAAGGCCATCAAACCCTCATCTCAAGGGTTCACATAGAAACCCAGTTCTGCCGCCTACCTTTCAAGCCATTAGATTGGCTTTGTTTCTATGGGTTTTTAGAGGTTTGGATCAAAGCCAGGTGGGATGGTGTGAGAATGATCCAATGGTGATAAAAATGAAGGAAAGAAACGGTGAAACAAAATGAGAAATGATCCTGCGTTTTGTACTGTACTGTAGCATTTCCCATGGCTTCGTATCAAAAGCCATGGGAAAGAAACGGCGCGCGTGCTCGTGAGGCACCTTTTTTATTTTTATTTTTTAAACTTAATTAACAACAATAATAAAGTGAATTTCTTAACAAAAACGGAAATAAAACAAGATCAACTAAAAGGTAATAATATGCTAAAAATTTTTTGTGTTTGATTGATGATTTTTTCTTTTTATTTTATGATATATTTTTAAACCTAATTTTCATTACTTTCTCTCTTTCTTTTCATCAAAAATCAATTTAGGTAAACAAAATCCCCAACTGAAGTTATGTGGCAACAAATTTTCATTTATTAAATCTAAAAGGATTAAAACACATTTTTTGTGAAAAATTTTCTTTTCCGGAAATTTAATTCAAGAAATCTTAGAAATACAAATGAAACCAATGAACCTAATTTATAAAATAATTAAAAAACCTAAATATTATTTAATCCATAAAATAAGACAAAACGAGAATAACAAAGCTAACAAATAAATCTAAAATTGAATTAAATAAGGAATAAAACTAAAAAAAAATCAAATAAGTGGAATTTTGGTGTCTACAAACACTGGCTACATGCTTATGAGATTGCAAAAATCTATGAGGAAAAAGTAAAATATTGGCATGATAATCATCTCGTATCCAAACAATTTGAAGTGGGGCAAAAAGTGCTATTATACAACTCACGCCTTAGGTTGTTTCCCGGAAAACTAAAATAAAAGTGGTCGAGACCATTTGAAGTCACTCAAGTGTTTCCTTATGGGGCCGTTGAAGTGGTGAATGCAAGAAATGAACGGTTCAAAATCAACGGACAACGATTAAAACCCTACTTGACAGGTGAAATTGTTCCCAAAGGACATATGAGTCCTTTGGGTGACTCTTCTTCAACTTGAGAACCCAAACCTTTTGAGTCGAGCCAACGACTATAAACAAAAGCGTGAGTTGGGAGGCAACCCAATGTTTTTGTTAAAAATGTTAAGTTGGTATGATTTTATGTTTAACGCATGTAATTAAGTTAGTTTGTTGTTTTTGTGTCATAGGTTAGGCAAACGGAAGCAAAGATGACTAATTGAGGTGAAAAAGGTGAAGTTTGATCAAGGAACTCAACCCCTCGATTTTGGTTAAAGGTGTTTTTGATCCGTTAAAAAGGGATAAAATGCATGGTTTTATCATTTTACACGTGCATGCCATGTTAAAATTGGCAAAAGAATAATTTAAAATGCATTATGAGTACTTGGGGGTAGTAGTCGAAAAAAATTGAATAAGTATGAATTTCTGTAGAAAAACTGCAGAAGACCAGAAAACGCGATTTAGGTCGCGTATTGCATTCTGCGTCTGCAAGGCAGAATACGCGTTCACCAGAAATACGCAACCTACTGGTCGCATATTCACTAGTCGCGTATTGCATTCTGCATTTACAAAAAAGAATACGCGAGCACCAGAAATATGCGACCTTATAGTCGCGTATTCACTGATCACGTATTACAATCCGTGTCTGCAAGAAAGAATACGTGACCCTTAATACGCGACTAGGAAGTCGTGTATTATGGTCGCGTATTGGCTCCTCAAGCATAAAAGAAGAATACGCGAACTCGATTTTCATTCTTCCTCTTCCTTCTACTCGCGTTTTCTCTCCTCCTCTCACATATAATTCACAAAACTCGATTTTTGCTCCATATCTTTGCTAAAAATCATCAACCCAACACCTTTTGACCATCACATAGCCTTTCTAATTGATTAAAATTCAACAAAAACACCTAAAAATTTGATTTTTAAAGAATTAAATGCTAGGGTTCCTAGTTTTAATTTCTTCAATTGGAGGTCAATTGGAGGGTGTTTCATAGGGCTTTTCATATATTTAGCATCACCAAGCATCCTTCTACTTGATTGAGGTAAGTTTCTTCATCAATTTTTCGTATTTTAGAAGTTGAAATTTCTCAATTTCCTGAGTTTTCTGACATCTTCTAATTTCGAATTTTTGATGACATATATTGATGTCTTTGGCCTCATTTATGCTTATTGTGGTTAATTAAGCATGTTTACATGTTCATTTGTAGGACAGTGACGAATTATCATTTGATTAAAATTGTGAATTGTTATATTTGGACAAAATAGGAAAAGTGCCTTAAATTGTTGGTGAGCCCTTGTTTATAGATGATTATGGCTACAATGGGTTGGGGGTTGATGTTTTGGCATGTACATTTAGAATAGCTAGTAGTTTCGGTAAATTTTGTGAATTTTTGGGATAATTTTGCTTAATCGTGTTTATGACAAATGTGGATTATTGTTGTCGATTAATACTTGTTATAAACTTGATTATTACTAATTTCATCAATTGGGACATATTTATTGCCTAATTTAAGTAAATTGGTGATTTCGGCAATTTTGGGCAATTTTTTTTGGCAATTTTACAGTCACATCTCTCTTGTTATATTGTTGGGCATTTTTAAATAGTCAATTAACTCTTTATGACATAGCGATATGAACTTGTGGTTATTTGAGCCGGTTTTAGCTTTTCTACATACATTATTGTCAAATGTGTGAGATATGTTATAGTACATGGAATGATCGAATTTTTTTTAGATACTATGACAAGAGGAAAACAAGTGGTTTATTCTTCCTCGAGTAGTGAGGAGACTGAAGAAATGGAAAATAGTGAAGAAGTAGAAAAAACTGAAGAAGAGGAGCGATCTCCTTCGTCTCCACCTACTCCTTGACGTCAACAGGGGAGAATTGCGCGACAAACCGAGCTCGTGATATTTGATAATGCTAGGTTTTCCACGCATTAGCACCAGGAGTGGTATGAAGCACATGCTAACCTGGAGTTTTTATTTGAAAAGCATGTGAGCTCTGAGGTCGAGACTGCATTTCAGATTTCTGAGGCGTTCGACCAACTTGGTTGGGCGCAGATTATCAGGTTGCCCACCTACTACTATCCGGAGCTAGTGCGCGAGTTTTATGCCAATATCGTCAACAAAGCACGACATAATGGCGAATTGGTGGAATCTTAGGTCCGGGGAACGCGCATCTCCTTGTCACGGGAGCGTCTGGCAGCAATATTGGGTTGTCGCAATCAAGGTCCAGCAGTCGATTTAAAGAAGGGATTCGTCGCTCCCAATAAGAGGTGGGATCCATCATATGCCATGGCAAGATTTGGTCTGGAGTACTAACCTTTCCGTTCTTCGAGGAAGGAGATGATAGTTGCTAGCGTTTTCGACGTTCTCTATCGCCTCATTATCTATATGATGGCACACAATGTGATCCCCAAGAAGACGGGTCATAGCGAGGTCAGGAAGAGTGATATCTACTTCCTCGACTATATGTTCCATAACTGGGAGACCTCATACGCCCGTATCCCATTACCGAAGATCATCATCAGCTACATAAGGTCAACGGTGAGGTGTCGGACAACCTCTTTCAAGCTGGCATTCCCTCGCCTACTCACATTAGTGTTCGAACAGATGAAGGTCAATTTAGCTAGAGCTGCACGACAAGTTGTTCGCCCTAATGCCGAGCTAACTATTACTTCACTACGTAGCATGAGCATCGATGTGGCAGCTGTCCACCATCCACTTACGGAGCAGCGTTCCAAGGCGCGGCATGGTGGAGATGAGGCTGGTCCATCCACCTCTGCTCCTCCATCCACCTCTGGTCCATCCACCGGTGCATCATCCTCAATCCAACTGGCAAAGGCTTTTCACTCGCTTGGATGACATCGATTACTGGTTGGGGAGGATGGACACTCGCATGGAGCATATTGAGGCTCACTTGGGCATTCCTCCACCTCCCACGCGAGATGACGAGAGTGACGCCTGAAGTTCCGCCGAATTTAGTTTTTTCTTTCTCTTTGTTTTAACTTTTCTCTTTGTTTCCATTTTGTAGTTTGTTCTAACTTTTCTTTAAGGGCAGTTTAACTTGCACTTTTTATTTTGTCTATTGGAACTTGTGGTAGTTACTAGTAGATAGTTGATTGTAGATGGTTGATCGGTCGATGGCTCGTGATTTAAGGTTGAACTGGACTGCAGCCATCTCAACTAGGGAGTAATTTGTTCTTCTTTTGTTTCTTTTCTTTCCCCTACACATTGAGGACAATGTGCATGTTAAGTGTGGGGGGGGAGAATTATCTATTGGATGTTACTATGTTTGGATATGTTATTGGAAATATTTTCTTGTGCTTAAATGTTGTCTATCTGGGGTTTGCTGGCAGGGAGTTTCGTCCAGTTTAAGGGGAAACTCTGTCAAACTTTTTTCAATATCTTGTCCAAAATTGCAAAATTTCCCCAAAAAGTTTTCAATTTTTTCAATTTTATCCAAGGGGTAACAAGTTCCACATTTTAGTAACTCAAATTCCTTCTACTTTCGAGATAAATATATGTAACTTGAAAACCTTTTTTTCTCATTTAACTTGGAAATGATTATTATGTGATTATAATTGGTACATTTATAGGAAAGTATATCATGTAAAGTGGAGAAAATTACGCCTACATTTTGCATATTTGATGAAATTTCTTCTCTTTATTTGATTTTACATAGTTAAGTGATTAATATGGTCGATAAGTGTAACACTTTTCTCATGATTATTGTTTTTGAGGGACTACTTATTATCTTCACTTAAAAAAAGAGAGAAAAAAAGAAGAAAATGGAAAAAAGAGAATAAGAGTTATTCTACTCCAATGGTTCTTGTACTTAGTAACCGGGAGTCTTCATCTACAAATGTCAACATTCGCGTAAAACGGTACTTGAATTAAGAGTATGCAAAGTAACTTGAGTATGTGAAGTGTTGAGTAACCGGCAACCTTCATCTAAAAATGTCGATCGTCGCGTCAAAAGGCACTTTCATAACTTGAGTAATATTTAACTATATTATATGAATAAATCCCTCTAAGTTGAATAAGAAGATGATCATGAGATTAGATAGCATTTTTTATTGACCATATGAGTTACTTACTTGTGACATTGGGTCACGATGAGAAATTGACTTAAACTTGTTATAATGGCGTATAATTGACTCTCCTTTACTTGATATTATGAGTACTTAAGGATTAATGAATGATTGCATAATGGTTACTTACCTTGTTCTTGAGGAAATGAAATTGAAATGTGCACATATGTTTATTTCCAAAAGTTATCATTGTTGGTATGTCTTTCCTATTGCTTGAGGACAAGCAATGGTTTAAGTGTGGGGGTATTTGGTAAGTATATATTTTACGTATTTTTTAGTGTATTTTATTAGTTAGTTTTGGTGTGTTAATTAACTAGGGTTTTGGTTAAAATCATACATTGTGTGGTTTAGGTGGCAAAAGTGCATTTCTATGGATTTTATGGTAAAAACTTCATGTTTTTGTAGGTTTTATAATTCGAACATCAAACAGTATGAATTGAGAAGACAATTGGATGATAATTGATGATTAGAAGAGGTTAAAAGGAGACATGAAGTGGAAAGCATCCAAAAGAAGAAATGCAAGTGTAGGCAGCTTGGACACATTATCATATTTCGGTAATATCTTGAGCTAAAATGATTGGATCGAGGTAATCTTTATATCATTTTGAAGCTAAGAGATGGATCTACATTTGGCATGAAGACATCGAAGTCCAATTCAGTTGTTTTCCTGGCCAAAAAGTCGAAACACAGAAGCTTATTTGTATGGTCGAAAGCTGAAACAGGGGATTGACCAGTCAATGGTATTTTGGTCATTTATCGGTCCACAGAGCTCCAAATTAGATGATTCTTGAAGCATTGGAAATTTAACTCAAGGGGCTACAATTTTATGTTTTGCACAAGATCTATTTCAGCCTCCATCATAGAAAAAATAGCAGAGCAAGGCCAAATTCACATAAGTGAATACGCGACTACGAAATATGTGAGTTGTACAACCCACGTATTTCGTAGTCGCGTATTGTAGCCTGATTTCTGCAACTTGCTTAGTCACTTGCCTTGTTTTCACACTACTTTCCAGCTATAGTGGGAGAGAGAATTTTGGCAGCACATGCTTGAGATGCAAAAAGAAAGAGAAAATGAGCTTTATGTCTTGTCCAAAACCACCTTTTTGACTCTCTTAACACTAGAGATGTTAGAATCATTAGAGGAGAGGAGTAGAACATATGAGAAGTAGTTCTCACCAGATTTGAGCATAGGAGCTTAGTCTTAATTTGTTCTCTCTAGCTAGAACTTTTGTGAGAACAACTGGAGACTTCATTGTACAACTCTTTTGTTGAAGAAATAGAAAATCATTGGGAGCTTCTTAATTAATCTTGGCTAAGCTTTCTTTATCTATCTTTTACTTGTGATTCAATATGTGTTCTTGTAATGAAGCCATGCTCTTTCTTGTTATATCTTATATGAGTAGCTAAATTTCTAGATCTATGGAGTAGATGAAACTTATGGCTACATGATATGAAGTGAATATGATTTACACCTGTTATACCTTGTATTAACTTGTCTATTCATGCATGTTAATCACTTGTTGTTGATTGATCACCAATAGCAAGCTCTTAGTTGTTATTATTCAATGAAAGTTGGTAATAATGATGGAACAACGTGAATAGAGCTTGAGTAGTAGACTCATGAGAATAGAGGTACACTTAAGTGGATTAAACTTGCATTTCATGAAAGAAACAAGAGTAGATCTAGTTATTCACCATGAGAATAGGGAAAACTAGTCTATTCTAGGCCATTTTATCATGAGAATGAGATTTGTAATATTGGAAGTGAATCTCTAGTTAAACAAGAGTTGTAACAAGAGGTAAATCTATTTATTTGTCTCTTTTATGCCATAAATGGAATCTATGTCCCTAGACTCAAGTATTTGGTGAATTTTCTCCATTGTTATCTTGCAAATATCTAGTTAAGATTCGTTAGGTACTAGCAATCACTATTTTTCTTACTTAAATAGATCATTAGTCTAAATAATAGAGCAAGAAAGGATCTAGTACTTGCATAATTGCTCTCTGTGGGGTCAACCCGATATTTGTCCTAAACTATTAATTTGACCTGTATACTTGCAATAAAAACGGGTATATTTCGGAACTAAACTTGTATTTATATTAAAAACCCGTCAATCATCTAGGGGATGAAATAAATATGATAAACATCCATAATACAATCCCTCTTGGATGTCTATTACACAAAGAATATCTCTCATTAAAACCTTATTAAGAAGAAATACAGTGGAAAAAAATTCTAATGAAGGAAAAAGAGTACACTATTCTTGTGTTTTAATTTCTCCCCCTGATCAAACAAGATCTTTTAACCAACACATTCCAATGTTTTTCACTAATTTTCAAACTTTGCAATCAGTAATGTCTTAATAAATAAATCTACCAGATTATTACTAGATTGGATCTGTTGCACATCAAGATGTATTGGTGCATCAAAATACATGAATTTCACCATTTTTCTATTTTAATACCATTCCAATGTCGTCTTGTAGGAGAGGATTAAATCTTGCTAATAGATTCACGGCAAGATGTATTGGTGCATCAAAATACATGAATTTCACCATTTTTCTATTTTAATACCATTCCAATGTCGTCTTGTAGGAGAGGATTAAATCTTGCTAATAGATTCACGGCAAATGATATATCTGATCTTGTACAACTAACAAGATACACTAGTGCACCAATTGCACTTGAAATATTGTACTTCATGACCAAGTATTTTTTCATATTCCTCTTTTAGTGTAAAAGGATCCTTAACTGGAATAAGAGACCTGACGACCATCGGAATACTCAATGGATGTGTTTTATCTATATATAAAACTACTTTAACACTTTTTGGGCATAAGTAATTTGATAAACAAAAATTCCATATTTCAAATGCTCAATTTGTAAACCAAGGCAAAATTTAATATTTCCAAAATCCTTGATCTCAAATTCTTTCTTCAATATTCAATAGCCTTTTAGAGCTTTTTGGGAGTTCCAATTAAATTAAGATATTCAATATATATTACAATAATTACAAAATTTGACTCATTTTTCTTTATAAAAACACATGGACATATGAGTCATCAGTATTACCTTCTTTAATTAAACATTCATTGAAACAGTTATACCACATACATTCATATTTTTTTAAACCCATACAAAGACATTTACAATTTAATAGAATAAATATCTTTAAAATTTGATTTACATCCTTCAGGCATGTTAAATTCTTCAGGGATTTTCATGTAGATATCATTATCAAAATTTTCATATAAATAAGTAGTAACTACGTCCATTACACGCATATCTAGTTGTTCATGCACCGCTAAACTCACAAGATATCTAAATGCAATCGCATCCACTACAGGTGAATACGTTTCGTCATAATCAAATCAAGGTCTTTGTAAAACTACTTGTGACATGTATATGAAAGTCACGGATTTAATAGTCACAAACCTTTTGTGACTTGTATATGAAGGTCACATTATGAATTGTCACTTGTTAGAATACCTTTTATGACTTGTATTTGAAATGTAATAAAAAGTCAAAAAAACTAGAATTTATTTGTAACATGCAAATAATGGTCACAAAATATCTCTTGTGTAATGTTTTGTTGGTCACAAGTTTCATTGGGACCCGCTAATTAACAATTAAAAATGACACCCAAACTAACGAGATTGCAAGTCACAAAAACATCTTCTTATTTTTTTTTTGTTTTTCTCTTTTCAACCCATTTTTATTTTTTTAAGCCCAAAACTAGAAAGAAATCCATCCATAAGCCTTACGTGATGCACAAATAAGAAGAAGACAAAAAATTGTTTGCAGCAAAGTAAATGGTTATTTGTTAGAGTATTAATGAATAAAACCATCCATTAGATAACATACCAATTGGCTCTTGTAATATTTGACTAATGTTACCTTATCAACTTCACATTAAATGCCTCAAGTCATAAGAAAACATTATTAGAAAACTAGATTAAGTCACAGCTGGGGCTTCAAATTATCATTGACTAAATCTTTTAAAGAACCTTTTAAAGAACTTTCGGGATTTTAGTCCTTCAGAGGTCAGAAGGAATTTCTTTAATCGATACAATTCAAATCCAATGACTAAATCTTTTCTAGGGGCATTTGATCCAAGAAGTCTGGTTTGGATTTGACAATCAGGCAGGAGTTTAATGGTAATGGGATATTTGGTAGCAACTTTGGTTTCAAACAAATTTCCCATTAGCATTTGTAAATTTATTCTAAGAAAGCAGTTGGAAGGCCTTCTGGTGCATTTGGATTCTTGGCTTTCTTTCCCTTCTTAACCTTTGGTTCAATAGCTTTGGCTTCCTTCTGTACATCATCATTACCATTGTAAAATAAAAAAACAAAGAAACAATGAATCAAAGCAACAATTGGTACATGATAGGTAGCAACAAGTAAAAACAAAAGGAGTACTATGACGACCCCACCTCCCTCCAAGGCGTACCCAAGGGTTCAGCAGACCACTTGCCCAACTCTCGTCAGGACTCACTCGTGCACGACGAAATTTACAAAACAATAATCTGAACAATAAGAGCAATAACAATTACAACCTTAGATATATACAATCATGGATATCAAATGCCCATACAATCTCTAAATACAGCCAATGAGCCAAACTTACAAAACAAAACCAAGCAAGCCAGCTAGGGAGCTAAGGAGTGCTCGCGCGAGCAACTAACAAAAACTTAGGCATAGACTATACCTTCTCCAACTCCTACTCTCACGCTCTCACCTCTGTAAGGAAAACAAATTAAAGGAATGAGCTTTCGCCTAGTGAGGTTCCAAGAATCATGCAAGTAAACTAGTAGGCATGATACAATATGTGACGACCCCACCTTCCCCTAAGGCGAACCAAAGGGTTCAGCGGACCGCCTGCCCAACTCTCGCCGGGGCTCACTCACTTATCATTTCAGAGCAAGTAAAGATGTGCCAATCAAATTTAATATATATACGATCATTAACACAGATATACAATCCTCAAGGTTAAGTACAAAAGTTCAGGATCCAACCAACTACTAATACTATCACTATTACACAACAAAAGTTCTAGTCAAAAATTTAGTCTTCCTCTAATCACCCGTCCTTGCTCTCAAACCCTGCAAGGAAAACAAATTTAACGGAATAGAGGGGTGAGCTGCTCAGTAAGATTCCCATACACATAACCAAGCAATTGAAACAAGGACATTAGTCATTTAATAACAATCAATCGAGAAAACATTCACAATATAAAAACAATGAGAACACACTCATTAAAAGGATACATGCTCACGTGGAGCCATTCGTTCATTCATTCGCCAACCATTTTCCTTATCCCTCCAATATTAGAAAATATTTTTTTGCAAGTGAAAACTCTTTCAGTGTTTTTGACATTCATTCATTGATTTCATTTCCCGCCACTAGCCAATTCACTGGCCAGTTCTTCACCAACCTTCGTGCTCATACTCGAGTATACCAAACATTATCCCAGGGTCACCAGTCGCCCGACCGAGTCCATTTCTGGCTCGAGTCGACTGGCAACGAAGAGCAAGGGCCCAGTTCAGCCAAAAGACTTACATTCATGCACAAGTAGCATTCAATCACTGAAAATTCACTTTGGTTTGGGTCGAGTGCGATAAAGTACACACTCGCCCATCGAAAATCCATTTAGCAATCATTAGAAAGCATTCAACATTCAATCGAATATTCACAACAAGTACACAATCATTTAATACACAAATATGCAAGAAACACTCACCCTAAACAAGTCACATTTTATCAAAATTCAGTTCAGGGCCAGCACCTTGGCCACTCTCGAAATCTGCAGTTAAATATTGTCCACAAAGAGCCAATCATACACAAGTGCAATCTACATAACTTATATTTCTATATCAAAGGAAAAATGTATGAAAAGTATAGTAAGTCATATAGGCAAGGTGCACGCATAATTTGTAAAAGAAAATGATCAAAAACGGTTAAGTTCAAAGCCAATATGTGCAACTAAAAATCATGTTTTGAATACTTGTTAGAAATTAGGTTTAGAACACTTGAGAAGTACATGTTAAGTCGGACCAAGGAAACAGAAAACAAGAGAAAGGTAACGAGAAACAATGAAGATGGCAACTTTGCCATTCTTTGGTGTTTTGATCACAACGGAAGCTACACTTATCAGATTGAGGCAAATTTTATGGCGTTTCGAAGCTAAGATAGAGACCTACATTTCTTATGAAAACATCAACACCCAATTCTCACATTTTCAGGGTAAAAAATGGACGGTTAGAAGCACATGAAAAACAGGTCAGGAAAGTTCGAGTTTTTGCAGTCAGGAGTGCTCTGGCCAAATCATAAGCTAAAATGATCCAATTAATCTGAAATTTTGCAGATAGAAAGTTAACTCAAATCCCTATAACTTTTTTGTTTGTCCAAAAGCTGATTCAGTCCATAAGTCAGTCAAATTCGAGTCTCAATTTGCTACTTCATCCAGTAAATGACAGAACAGGTATGCAATTTCAGTCAACTTTGAAAAATCACATATATTCATGGGAATTGAGAAAAAGGCTGAAAGTTTCATGGTTGATATTATTCTGACTCTAGTTTCAAACTCAACAAACGGAACTAAATTCTGACTTTTCTACAACAAGATATAGCAGATTTCCTAAGGCTGCCCAAGGTTTCCTGCGGACAAAATTTTCAGCGGCACCTCCTTTGTGTTTACTACTTTTTCCAGCCAATTCAAGGCTTCATTCTTACCACAAAACAGCCTCAACTCAAGCATATACATACCAAGCCAATAACTCACTAAATCAAGCATATAACCATCACCTACTCAAGTTAGAAAATGAAACCCTATGCTGAAATTTTCACCAATCTTCACAAATCTAGGTTATCTTCCATAAAACTTCCAATTTCATGTCATCTTCCCAATAAATTGCAAGAATAGAAAGAGAAGGAAGTTCCTCAACTTCATACCCTCAAACCTCCAAGGAAAATACAAAAACAAGAGCTGTCCTTCCCAACTCAATCCACTACAAACCTTCTTGCTCCCTTGATGTAACTTTCTACGGATTGATTTAGGGTTTTAGGTTAATTTCCCTCCAAATCAAGTATGATTCAAGATGATAAATTGATGGCTTTTCTTTCCTCTCCCTCTCTTGAAGTCGGCCACCAAGAAGAAGAAAGAAATATGATGGATTTTTGGTTCAATTTTGCAAGATAAAGACTAAAATTAGTCTTGGTCAAAGGAAGCTAGATCATCAACACTTGTCACCCTACCAATTTGTCTTTCTTTTCCTTTTCCTTAGTCAATAATGGTGGCTGACTTAAGGGTTAATTTAGGGAGGATTAGGTGAAATAAAAACAAGGAGATTAGGGTAAGAAAGTATTGGTCAAGTGGGGTACTCAATCGGAAGCAAACGGTGCACGTCGGTTCAAGCCGATTTTCCTTAACTCTCGCGTACTTGTGTTTTAACTTATGATTCACTAACTTATTAATAGCACTTCTAATCACACACTTCCTCCTATCTAAAACTCCCTCTTAACCACCAAATTTAGTACATACACCTCACCAATTAATCACACTGCCAAAATACGTAAAAATCCTATTTTACCCTAACTATAAAGCTAAGGGTAAAACTATTAATTCTATTATTTAGTACAACTAATAAGGGAGTAAATGAGTAGTAAAGATATTATAAAGTAATTTATTCAAAATAAAAAGGAATTTTACGAAAATATGAAGAATTTTGCAAGTTCTCACACTCTCTCCCCCTTAAAAGAATTTCGTCCTCGAAATTCTAACCTTCATAAGATTTTGGAATGGGTTGTTGATCCAAAGAGTATACTCTAGCTGATGCCCTGGGTCTGTTTCCTCTTTCTTGGTTCGGTCTAGAAGTAATCTGATCCCTTTGCTGCACATTCAACCCTCTTTGTTGCTTTTTCGGACAATTGTTAAGTTGATGATCAGCACTTCCACATATCAAGCATTTCTTTTCCTTTACCCAGCATGCATCCTCAGTATGATTTATTTTCCCACAGTAACCACAAGCTAATCGAGGAGCTTCTATTGAATTCTTTAGAGAGACTTCCTCTTATCATCCTCTTCCTATCTGACTTTCTCTCATCGAACTTCCCTCATATTGTCCTTGCATCTAGGGTGGATAAGATGGAAGGTTTACTCTTCTACCTTTGGAAGGTGGTACGGTGTCCTTAAGTTTCTCAAGCTCACTACTCAGAGCACTTCTTTTTCGGGTTTGGAATGCTTTTACTTGCGCCTTTGCAATTTCAACCCTTTGGACTTTCTCAAGAACTTCTGTGAATGTAGTGATTTGAGCCGCTTCAAGAGCTTCCTGGATTTCCACATTTAATCCCTGTACAAACCGCCTTACTCTTCTTTGCTCCATAGTTACTAATTCAGGGGCAAATTTAGATAATTTAGTGAATTGGTTTTCATATTCTGACACATTCAAGGCTCCCTGACATAATTTAATAAAATCGTCCTCCCTTTTCTCTTGGACTAAGGGCGGAAGGTATTTATCATTAAATTCCCGTATGAAATTTACCCAAGTCCGCGCTATTTGTTTCCTCTCCCACTTAGCTCTAATCATGTTCCACCAACCATGAGCTGGCCCTTCAAATTGAAATACCGCAAAAGTCACATGTCTCTCCTTTGGATGGTTTAGCGCGGCAAAAATATTAATCATTTGTTCTAACCAACTCTCGGCTGCCTCCGGATTAGATCCTCCAAGAAATTTAGGAGGAGAAAACTTCTGAAAACGCTCTTGGACCCTATCCTCTCCTCCCTCAGGTTCTCTGGGTTGGTTAACAGGTGCTTGCCCTTGTTGTTTCACTAAACGCGCCAAAATATCGGTCATTCGTTGTATGATCATCGCTACCTGATTCCCCGCTTCGCCCTGTGGTTCATGTTGTTGTTTAGTTGCCGCTTCTCTTTCTTCTCTTGGTTCTTGAGCTTGCCTAGCCCCACGTCCACGATTAACCCCTCGTCCTCGACTTCTTCGTCCCTCCATACCTTTTTTTTTTAAATAAACTATATACGTGTATGAGCAAAAACAGATCGGCTATATATATAGAACAAGAAGAAAACAACATAGGCCAAAAATGAGAAAACACCCTTAGAATATATAACACAACAAATTCACAAGCTAAATCACAAAAATATTGTACATAGCATCCTAGCAAAACCAAGTTCACAAAAACATGTCTAGTACACTATACATATCAGTTCGCAACACGGCAAATACATACATACATACAGAATAAAACAAGAGACAACGGTTTCCCAATTTCTCCAAGGGTAGATTCTAAACACCAAGTTCATCCGTCAAAGAAAGTCCAAAAGATCCCTACTTAAGCAATCGCTCCAAGAATTATATCTCATTCCTTACAAATACAAAGTCAAAGTCAGTCCTATAGGTATCAACTAGTATCATTGTTCAAGAAACTGACCCATTACTCTTCAAATCAATCTCGCACAATTCTCTTCTTTTCTCGCCAATCCAATATAAAACCCTCAAACATCAAATCTTATTATCCATCAGGAACATAGATGCTTAATATTGCACTTAAACTTCACAATATCCCACAGTCCGGCATCCTAAACTTTAAGCCTAGGATACACTACAGAGATCTGAAGCCTAAGCTCTAATACCAACTGTGACGACCCCACCTTCCCCTAAGGCGAATCAAAGGGTTCGGCGGACCGCCTGCCCGGCTCTCGCCGGAGCTCACTCACTTATCACTTCAGAGCAAGTAAAGATTTGCCAATCAAACTTAATATATATACGATCATTAACATAGATATACAATCCTCAAGATTAAGTACCAAAGTTCAGGATCCAACCAACTACTAATACTATCACTATTACACAACAAAAGTTCTAGTCAAAAATTTAGTCTTCCTCTAATCACCCGTCCTTGCTCTCAAACCCTGCAAGGAAAACAAATTTAACGGAATAGAGGGGTGAGCTAAAGCTCAGTGAGATTCCCATACACATAACCAAGCAATTGAAACAAGGACATTAGTCATTTAATAACAATCAATCGAGAAAACATTCACAATATAAAAGCAATGAGAACACACTCATTAAAAGGATACATGCTCACGTGGAGCCATTCGTTCATTCATTCGCCAACCATTTTCCTTATCCCTCCAATATTAGAAAATATTTTTTTTTTGCAAGTGAAAACTCTTTCAGTGTTTTTGACATTCATTCATTGATTTCATTTCCCGCCACTAGCCAGTTCTCCACCAACCTTCGTGGTCATACTCGAGTATACCAAACATTATCCCAGGGTCGCCAGTCGCCCGACCGAGTTCATTTCTGGTTCGAGTCGACTGGCAACGAAGGGCAAGGGTCCAATTCAGCCAAAAGGCTTACATTCATGCACAAGTAGCATTCAATCATTGAAAATTCACTTTGGCTTGGGTCGAGTGCGATAAAGTACACACTCGCCCATCGAAAATCCATTAGCAATCATTAGAAAGCATTTAACATTCAATCGAATATTCACAACAAGTACACAATCATTTAATACATAAACATGCAAGAAACACTCACCCTAAACAAGTCACATTTTATCAAAATTCAGTTCAGGGCGGCACCTTGACCACTTTTGAAATCTTTAGCCAAATATTGTTCACAAAGAGCCAATCATACACAAGTGCAAGCTGCATAACTTATTATTTCTATATCAAAGGAAAAAGGCATGAAAAGTATAGTAAGTCATATAGGTAAGGTGTACGCATAATTTGTAAAAGAAAATAATCAAAAACGGTTAAGTTCAAAGCCAATATGTGCAACTAAAAACCATGTTTTGAATACTTGTTTAGAATGTTAGAAATCAGGTATAGAACACTTGAGAAGTACATGTTAAGTCGGACCAAGAAAACGGAAAATAAGAGAAAGGTAACGAGAAACAATGAAGATAGCAGTTTTGTCATCTTTTGGTATTTTGATCACAACTGAAACTATACTTATCAGATTGAGGCAAATTTTATGAAGTTTCGAAACTAAGATATAGGCCTACATTATTATGAAGACATTGACACCCAGTTTGTCGCGCCCCATTTTTTTGAAAATAAAAAATCAAGTGTTTAGAAAAATGAATTTTGGTTTATTTGAGTGGAAATGAATTTTTTATTTTTAAAGAAAAATGGGCTTAAATGGGACGATTTTGGCCCAAAATAATAGTTCAAAAAGGGTTTTTAATAATAAAAATAGGATTCGCCACTTGATATCGAGTTAAGGTGTACCAAATCACCTAAAATGAAGTTTTAAAGAAAAAGTAGAAAAAACCCTTTTTAAACAACTCCAAATCTTCGAAAATCAGATAAAAGTGTTCGGGAGTCACATTTGAAGAAATAGAAGGTAAGGGTAAAATTCAAGGTACCCTTTCAACCTAGCCAAGGCTAGTTGCGTGATTTAGTCAAAGATTTTCTTATTTTAACCTAAGAATTTATCACATTTGGACGTACTATATGAATGCAAACCCTAGACCTAATGTATCGGGGTCAACGTGTCTCTTTGAATTTTAGTTGGCGCAAATCGCATTAATTACGATGCCCAAAAGTAATTATTTGAAGAGGTCACGAATGTGCAAAATATGAGACTCGAAGAAGAGAAAAGAAAATAATAATTATACAAATATACATGACCTAAAGGAATGCATCATAACGGGTGCGGGGGGCTGATACTCGTGACTTCAATGTTCCCTTTAATAGAAGGAATACGAGCGTGCTAAGGTTAGAAAGCCAAACTCGTTCATATCCCATATTCGAGGGGTATTTCCTAATCTAATCAAGCAAATGTACTAACCTATCTCTAATTTTTCTTATATGAAATGCAAGTCTAATATCATGTCTTACACATAGGGTTATATAGAGGGAAATATGGGATAAGGGATATATATAGGGGAAATATGGGATAAGGGATGTGTATACAAGGGAAATGTCATGCAAAAATGATAAAAAAACCTACAAAGTAAAAAAATATGCATGAGCGTGTAGTGATTTGCCACACAAGCATGATCTAACGCGTGGATAGTCCCTAAGGGTCTAGCGTTGGACTAGTCCATGTCTATGAGTCCTCACTACCATTGGACTAGTGAGAAATTGGAAAAAAAAAGAGGCACAACTAGCGTTGGACTAGTGTGGTGACGTTACACATTGATTATAACTAAACTAATCATATAAACATAATAAAGCAAGTAAACACATAAGATCACATAAACACATAACACATAATCATGATATCTAGATGCAAGGCCCTAAGAAAGCAAGTAACACGTAACACACAAGTATTCAAAACACACCAAGCAAATAAAGCAAATAAAGCCCTAACTATTACACTTGGGGCCCTAACTACAATGTAAAAAGGGAAAGAATGAAATGAAACAAAATAACAACCTAACTATTACAATTTGGCATTTAAATGCCTCTTAAATAATCAAACATAAAATTAAAATAATATGCAAAATTAAAACAAATAAGCAAATAAATAAATAAATAAATGAAATAAAACATTCAAAAAGCATGCAATTTCACACATAGAGTCACATAGGAGCACATAAGATCAAATAAAATAAAATATAAAGGAGTAGAGTGTACCTCCCTTGAATTGGTGACCTAATAGAATGAAATTTTCTTATTTACCCTCCAAAACAAAGAAAAAAGATCAAGGCATCATTTTAATTAACAAATAATTCACGAAAAATGAAAATAAACACGAAATTGGATCACTCAAAGTATTCAAATAAAATAAACAATCCATAGTCACCAAATTAAAACAAACAAGGACTCAATTGGAAGAATTAAAGAAGCTTGAGAGATCACATTATGATTATTACAAATATTAAGGATCTAAATTAAAATAAAGTAAAGTTAAGGACTTAGGATGAAGCCTACCAAACTAAAAGTTAAAATTCACAAAATGAATGAAAACCCATTTACTATACTTAAACAACCAAATTACCCAAAAATTCCTAATTATTTTACTAAAAGCAAATCAAAACTATAAATCTATCAAAAATTATTAAACCTCCCAATTTCATCCTAATATTCCTAAACAATCTGTCCAAAAACCACATTAAGACATATCAAGAGAGATAACATGTTAAAGGGATAAAATTGATCAAAATTTCCAATTTTTTGGGCCAAAGTAGCATTAAACCAAAATCCAGGGGTCAAAAGGCAAATTTTTGAAAAAGGATTTCATGCAAAGCTACGAAAAGCCTTCTTCTTCAGCAACTTCAGCAACCATGCTTCTGCAACTCGGAGTTCTCCAATGCAGTTCTCAAACACAGTCTCAAATGGACAACTAACATCTCAACCAAACCCAAAGTGATCCAAAGCAACAAGATCAGCAAATATTCTTTACTTTTCAACATAAAATTCTTAGACTTAAACACAAAAATTCAGAAAGAAAGAACACGCAAAGCTGGAGACAAACTTTCTGCAACTTTTCAGATGGTTTTGAAATGTTTATTGAACCTAATGCGGCAATCGTTAGTAACCATTTTAAACAAGAAGACAGCCTCAAATTCTTATTCTTATAAAATCAGCTTTGAAGGAAATCAAAAAATAGGAAATCAAAACAGAACATAAAATACAAACCAAGGGCAGCAAAAGGGAACGAAAGAGAACTGCAAATGAATAAGCCAGCAAGTGACAAAGGGAGGAACTATAAGATTAGTTCAGAAGAGTACCTGATGAAGCCTTCTGAACGAACTTGAACAAGGAAATGAGCAAAGAAAGCAGCTGCAGTCAACTCGTTGATCCTTTGAGTATGAACCAGTGAAATGGGGTTGGCAAGTTTAAGGCCAGGTTCGAAGATGATCTAGGCGTTCTTTCTGCCAAATTTTCGAACGAAATTTCTCTCCCAATGTTAGAGTGTGTGCAGAAATTTATGGTTTCGTGGGCGAGGCTGAATTGACCGCAACTCTCTTGGTTTCTTTCTTACTCCCTCAGCCGAAGACCCTCTCAAAGCTCTCTTTTTCTTTCTGGTTTTTCTTCGTTCGATCTCCCCAGATCTTTTGAGCCCAAAAACCTCCTTTTCCCGTAGCTACCTCCTCCAACCTTAGCCGAAACCCTTCCGTATCTTTTCACTCTCGGTTCCTCTCTCTGCCCGTCGCTACCCTTCCTTTCTTTTCCCCTCTCAATCTCACGGCCTCCTTTTCCTTCTTGCTTTCTTTGTTTTGCCCGTAGCCTCTTCAAGCTTCCCCTCTTTTCTTTTCTTTTTCCAGTTTTCTCATCTCCAGCCCCAAAACCCTCCTTCCAGTTTTCCTTTCTTTTTCTTTCCTTCGGCTCCTCCACTCTCGGCTTGTTCCCTTCTCCAGCCCGTAGCTCTCTAGTTTCCCTTTTCCTTGCTTGGTTTCTCTGGTTTCCTTCGTTTCTTGCCCACAGCCCGTCACCGCCACCCACTCTCCTTTTCTTTTCCTCTTTTCCAGTTTCAGTCACCTCTCTTGCAACTGCCCAAAGCTCTTTTTTCCTCTAGTTTCCCCCGTAGCTTTTTCCTTCAACCCCAAAACCCTTGTTTCTTCTTTGTTTTTCCAACCGAAGACCTCTTCCCCAATTTTCCTTTTTGGTTTTGCCCGTAACCTCCCTTCTAATCTTTCCTTAGCCTAAGCTCTCTTGGTTTTTTTTCCAATTTTCCTCTAGCTCTCCTCCCTTTTCCTCTGGTTCGGCCTTCCCTTTTCTTTTCCAGTTTTCCCGTAGCTCTCAAAGCCTCCCTTCTTGCTCTCCCGTTCTCTCCATCTCTCACTCCATCTCTCACTCTCTTCTTCCAACCCTAGCCGCCAGCTCCTTCCCCCCTTTTGTTTTGGTTTTTCTCAGCCCCCCCAAAACCCTTGTTCCTCAGCCGTAGCTCTCTAGTTTTTAGTTTCCAGCCGCCCCTCTTGCTTCTCCCCCTCTCTATCTCTCCCTTTCTCTCTATCTCTCACTTTCCTGTTTCCTTTTTTTTTCCTACCCTAGCCGCCAAAGCCTTCTTCTTCCTTTTTTATTTTTGTTTTGTTTTTCTAATTTTTCTAAGTTTCCCAAGTGCCCTAAACACCTCACCTTCTAGGTGTTGTGTTGTCAAAGAAATAAAGGGACACTTGTCCCTATTGCATGTGCCCCACTTGGCTACTATCCCCCCAGTACACTTGTCTTCTTTTTTCATTTATTTATATAAATTTTTCAAAAATAATTTAGGTAAATAAAATAAATAAATAAATAAATAAAAATATTAATTCTTATTGCACATTTTTCATTTATCTTAAAAAAGAAATTGAATCTAAAAAGATTAAAAACAAATTTTGAACTTTTGTGAAAATTTTCCCTTTTAATGCAAAAATACCTTAAAATAATGAACCTAATTTATAAAAATAAACAAAATTAACATTAACTATCATTAATCAATTAAAATAAAAATAAAACAAGAATTAAGCTAAAATTGAATAAAAATAAATGAAATTTTGATATCTACAATTTGCCGCTCTTTGTCTGAGTTTCGAAGAGATTCAAGACCAAGACGTAGATAACAAATACTTACCTGTAATTATTCTGCCATGAGTTGAAACCTGTAAACATATAAAGGTCAGTGGGATACAACCCAAGTCCAACCGAGGTAAAAACGGAAGATACGTTGGTGGGATGAATCCGATACTAACAGTGTTAAAAAAATACGTTAGTGAGATAAACTCAATACTAACAGTGAAAAGAAAAAAAACACGTTAGTGAGACAAACTCAATGCTAACGGTGAAAGAACAAAACACGTTAGTGAGATGAACTCGATGCTAACGGTGAAAAGAAAAAAACATGTTAGTGAGATAAACTCGATGCTAACGGTGATAGAAAAACATGTTAGTGAGATAAACTCGATGCTAATGGATATAAAAGACACGTTAGTGGGTTGAACCCGATGCTAACGGTGATAGAAGTCACGTTAGTGGGTTAAACCCGATGCTAACGGAGAAAGAAAAAAAAACACGTTAGTGGGTTAAATCCCATGCTAACGGAGAAAGAAAAAAAACACGTTAGTGGGGTGGACCCGATGCTAACGAATATAAAAGACACGTTAGTGGGTTAAACCCGATACTAACGGTGAAAGAAAACAACATGTAGTGGGTTAAATCCGATGCTAACGGTGATAGAAAAAACACGTTAGTGAGATAAACTCGATACTAACGGTGAAAGAAAAAACAAGTTAAAATGGTTAGTGGGATACAACCCAAGCCTGCCGAGATTGATAAAACCCAACAAGATAAAACGGTCAGTGGGATACAACTCAAACCTGCCGAAATTCTAGATCCAACATGATAAAACAGTCAGTGGGATACTGCCCAAACTTGCCGAAATTTCAAATCCGACACGATAAAACGGTCAGTGGGATACAACCCAAGCCTGCCGAGATTCCAACTCCAACATGATAAAATGATCAAATTCCAAATCCAACACGAAAAAACGGTCAGTGGGATACAACCCAAACCTGTCGAAATTCCAAATCCAACACGCTAAAACGGTCAGTGGGATACAATCCAAACCTGCCGAAATTCTAGATCCAACACGCTAAAACGGTTAGTAGGATACAACTCAAGCCTGCCGAAATTCTAAATCTAACATGATAAAACGGTCAGTGGGATACAACTCAAGCCTACCGAAATTCTAGATCCAATATGATAAAACGATAAGTGGGATACAACCCAAGCTTACCGAAATTCCAAATCCGACATGATGAAACGGTTTTAAGATAACTTTTTGAAATCGCAATTTTCAAAACTTGCCCCAGTGTAGGGCCCTTTTTCTTCCTTCTTCTTTTTCTCTTTTTTTTCTTTTTTTCTTTTTTTTTCGCTATCGACCTTCCTATTCACTAGATTTTGACTTACGCTCTTTCATCGATTTCAGCCATGAATACCTGCACAGGGGGGCTTACCAAAGTACAACATGCACTTCAATTTCTTATTTTATTTTAAAAATTGATGCAACTACTACTCATGAAAAGAGTAGCATGATTGATTCGAAAATATATTACGTAACTCTTGGGCGAAATTCTCAAATGTGTTACAAAAATTTGCCCCAGTGTGGGCCCATTTGATTGCAAAAATTTTGTTTGGATGACTCTCCATTTATTTGAACAAAGTAAGAAATTGTGTTTCCTAAAATTTAGGAAATAATCACATACTAACATATAATATGAAGAAAATTAAACGTCTTGCTTAAACTCATACAAAAAATTTCCTGATGAATCTCTCAAAATAATACCAAATTACAAAAGATTTCTTCCTCACTTTAGCATCGATACTTAGGGTAATGGGTCACCACTTCTTGTTAGCTCATCTTTCAGGACCAATCAAGTGAGTGTTATTTCTGATTTTGAGGGTGGCTATGGAAAATGAGAGGTCAGGATCTGTCTTATTCTTGTGCCCAAATTGTATGTAACCCATTCAATACCACATTTTAGTGAAAACAAATAGTTTGTCACCCTTATTTCTTAAGAAAATTTAGTCAACATATAAGCTTTATAAGCTTGTAACAAATAGGTAGAAACGATAGCTAAACATGTGAAAACTAGTTATGGCCGTATGATCATGAGTGATTGGTAGATTCCTTAAGAGCATAATCCTTACTTCGAGTTATCATGAAGGATAAGTCAGCGATGGACTTTATGAGCTTGTAATGTGGCTTGAAAACGAAAATTTTTAAGGACATTGCACTGAAGATCGCATTTCTTCCCAAAAATTGCCCCAATTTTGGACTCAAAGATCTTGGATTTTGTTTGACTTTTATCATCACTCAACAGGGACATCAGCATCGAATCTTTTCACATTTTTCTTTGCATTTACTTTTCTTGCTTTTTCCACATTTTCCCCTTTTCTTTTTCTCTTTCTTTTCTCAAAATTGAAGCCCAGCTATTAATGGTAGAATCAAATTTCCCCAATTTGTGGTTCCCTCTCTTCTTTTTAATTTTAGCATTTTTGCCTTTTCTCTCTTTTTTTTTGGAAAATTCTCCAATCTCCTTCCCCAATGTTGGGTGCGATCATAAGTACTTTTGAAAAGAACCACCCATTTTAGCTTAAATGAGGATGCAAGGGATAAATAGTGTTTAGATTGTAGAAACGATGACCAAAGCATCATTCTTACGCCTCATGACAACCAAAGTAACGAATTGCTCATTGAGAATCCACTCCCTTTTGATATTTGAAAATTTTTCACTATAGAGTAATGATCATTTAAGGCTCTTATTTGAAACGAAATTATTCCCTTAAAGGCTCAAATGGGAGAGCAAATGATAAAATCTGTATAGATAGAGAAACGAACGCTCGAAGTATCATTCCAAATTTTCAAAACAAACAAGAATAATGTACATTTTTGCTTTCACTTAGATGTGGATTGAATATAGTTAGACACAGTGGGCATTTTTCAAGCAAAGATTGCCCCAATTTGCAGTTTGTCAATGAATATGACTGATTTTGGAGGGGGGTAATAGAAGTGGGCAAAATATGAATTGTAGAGTGAAGGAGAAAAATGTATCGCATTGGGTCTTTTGAGACAGACCAATCAGTTTGAGTGATCTCTTTTAATTCCGAGCACTCTTATTGTATAGTTCGGATCGCCAATCTAGTGTATGCAAAGATTTTAGAAAACATACACTCATGAATTTTCAGACAAGAGGTTGAAAAATCTCAAATTAGTCTTATTTCTTAAAATTTATCATGAAATCCCTCAAATAGCCCATAAAGAATGAAATATACATGATTATATACAAAACAATAATTATCTAAATGGAAAACTTTATTGCTGGAAAAGTTTGAAAACCAAATTTCTTGTTCAAATTATAATACAAATGAGAAAAGAAAATTTTCTAAAGAGCTCCACATATACACCCTTTTTGTCTCCTTTCTTTTGGAACAAAATGTATTAACAAATCAAATAAACAGAAAATTTTTTTTTCTTTGACAAACAATTATGAAGTCTCTTAGATGCTTTAGCCTAGCGCTTCCAGATAGATCATTCATGTTTTCATTGTAGGGTCCACCCAAGAATCAAGTAATACTTGTAATTTTTAAACTTTATTAGATCAAAATTGTTATCAGATATAGAAAAATATTTTTACCTTATTGAGACATCTTTTATAAATGCAGGGGAAGGGGAAAAATAAAAGAAAAAAAATACCCAGATTTAGTAAGTAAAATTGTAAAATCGACATGCATGTCCTATGGGGGACCCTTGTATGCCAAGGGTTAGCCTAGAATGAAAATGTAATCCTTTAGGGTAGGTACCATACAATACCTGATGAATCCGATCAACTGATTGAGTGAAAAACAATTTGAAAAATTTGACCAATTGGAGTGAGAAGAGACATTTTTTTCCAACAAAATGAGGACCAAGTCCGAATGGATTGATTATTTTGATTAACACATAAAGTAATGTGTGAAAGAGCTTACTCTTGAAAGAATTGCAATGTCTCGACTAGTTTATTCAGTTATCCTTAGATTGAAACCCTAAAAGAGAATAAACGGGTCAAATGGATCGGATGAAATTGATGATTTATTCAAAATTGACTGGATCGCCCTAAAAATGGGAATGAAATTGATGATTTATTCAAAATTGACTGGATCACCCTAAAAATGGGTAAACTAGTCAAATGAATTGATCAAATAGATCGGATGGAGTGATGATGACTTATTCAAGAATTGATTGAATTGTCTATCCATTGATAATTTCAAAAAATTTATTGCGATGCATTAGTCTATGAGCCTTCTAAAATCAAGATTTGGCCTCAACATATTTACCATCTCAACAATGAGGAATTATTTGTGAATTTCTTCAAATTAATGTCCTTTACGCAAGGGAATTTTACCAATTCTGATAAAATGGCCAAAAAAATAATTGTTAGATGCTCATATTCTAATGTGCAAAAGTTGCTTTATTATCATGGGAGATCAGATCCTACCTTACCTCGTGCACTACCCCTTTGGATGGTACAAGAAATATAGACGTGCAAGTCTCATTAAATTACATATTCGAGACACAGGGTGGTTTATTCCTATCGTGGGATCCCCTACATGGCATTCCCTCTAAAGTTTATGCATGATGCCAGTTTATCAAAGCAATTGAATATGCAATTTGAATTGAAAACATGACCTAAAGGGACCCTTCGTATGCTAGGGTGGGTCTAAAATGACATGCAATTATTAACCTACGAATGCAATACATTAGAATTTAAACGTGCAATAGCCTATCTAAGAGGGTAGGTTCTAAAAGAGTATCACGCCAGAACTCTTATTTTCTAATGTTTGTGAATGCAATAGACAAGAAACAAGGAAATGTTAGTTCAACACATAACACGTTGGAGCAATTAGATGATACAGGAAACAAAAAAGGAAAATAAGGAAAGAGGGGTGAAATCCCTCTCTTCATGCCTAGTGTTCCTAGTTAGGTACGGTCAACTCTATCCTAGGCAATTTCTAATATGGATGCATGAGGTTGGGCTCACTAATGCATCTAGACTCGATAAGGTTTTTAGACTCCCAAACCTTCAGACCAAAGGCGAAGGGTCATCAATCCCAAAGCCTAAGAGTCGGTGGTTCGAGTGATCCCTCGGACATTGCTACGCGCACGTCGTGCCACGGCCACATGTCCAAGTGGATCGATCCTAATCCTAATGGGTGGAGTGGTGTGACAACCACTAAAAGTAAAAAGAAATGAGGGTTTATAAAAGTCAAACGTATGCATGTATGAAGTGCTTCTTTCGAAGGGAGGAATTAAATACCATTTAAAAGCGGGTGAAGGTTCTAGGATGACTATTTCCCCCCACCCAAAATGCAAGCGCGATATACAAATACAAATGAAAAGTAAACACATAAACGATCGCATACGTGGATATTTGAGACAATTGTGTGTTAGATGCAATAAACTCTAACAAGGAAAAATGCAACCCTAAACCTCCAAATGTGATATATAAAAAGGTTAAAAAAAGAAAAGGATTGACTAAATCAAATACTCGGACTCTCTAAATCCCCCGTGGAATCGCCAAGCTGTTGCGCCCCATTTTTTGAAAATAAAAAAATCAAGTGTTTAGAAAAATGAATTTTGGTTTATTTTGAGTGGAAATGAGTTTTTGATTTTTAAAGAAAAATGGGCCTAAATGGGACTTGAAATGCGACGATTTTGGTCCAAAATAATAGTTCAAAAAGGGTTTTTAATAATAAAAATAAGAGTCACCACTTGGTATTGAGTTAAGGTGTACCAAATCACCTAAAATGAATTTTTAAAGAAAAAGTAGAAAAAACCCTTTTTGAACGACTCCAAGTCTTCAAAAATCAGATAAAAGTGTTCGGGAGTCACATTTGAAAAAAGGGAAGGCAAGGATAAAATCCAAGGCACCCTTTCAACCTAGCCAAGGCTAGTTGCGTGATTTAGTCAAAGATTTTCTTATTTTAACCTAAGAATTTATCACATTTGGACGTACTATATAAATGCAAACCCTAGACCTAATGTATCGGGATCAACATGTCTCTTTGAATTTTAGTTGGCGCAAATCGCATTAATTACGATGCCCAAAAGTAATTATTTGAAAAGGTCATGAATTTGCAAAATATGAGACTCGAAGAAAAGAAAAGAAAATAATAATTATACAAATATACATGATCTAGAGGAATGCATCATAACGGGTGCGGGGGGCTGATACTCGTGACTTCAATGTTCCCTTTAATAGAGGGAATACGAGCGTGCTAAGCTTAGAAAGCCAAACTCGTCCATATCCCTTATGCGAGGGGTATTTCCTAATCTAATCAAGCAAATGTACTAACCTATCTCTAATATTTCTTATATGAAATGCAAGTCTAATGTCATGTCTCACACATAGGGTTATATAGAGGGAAATATGGGATAAGGGATATATATAGGGGAAATATGGGATAAGAGATGTGTATACAAGGGAAATGTCATGCAAAAATGATAAAAAAAACCTACAAAGTAAAAAAATATGCATGAGAGTGTAGTGATTTGCCACACAAACATGATCTAACGCGTCGATGGTCCATAAGGGTCTAGCGTTGGACTAACCCATGTCTATGAGTCCTTACTAGCGTTGGACTAGTGAGAATCGGAAAAAAAAGAGTCACAACTAGCGTTTGACTAGTGTGGTGACGTTACACATTGATTATAACTAAACTAATCATATAAAACATAATAAAGCAAGTAAACACATAAGATCACATAAACACATAACACATAATCATGATATCTAGATGCAAGGCCCTAAGAAAGCAAGTAACACGTAACACACAAGCATGCAAAACACACCAAGCAAATAAAGCAAATAAATCCCTAACTATTACACTTGGGGCCCTAACTACAATGTAAAAGGGAAAGAATGAAATGAAACAAAATAACAACCTAGCTATTACAATTTGGCATTTAAATGCCTCTTAAATAATCAAATATTAAATTAAAATAATATGCAAAATTAAAACAAATAAGCAAATAAATAAATAAATAAATGAAATAAAACATTCAAAAAGCATGCAATTTCACACATAGAGTCACATAGGAGCACATAGGATCAAATAAAATAAAATATAAAGGAGTAGAGTGTACCTCCCTTGAATTGGTGACCTAATGGAATGAAATTTTCTTATTTACCCTCCAAAACAAAGAAAAAGGTCAAGACATCATTTTAATTAACAAATAATTCACGAAAAAATGAAAATAAACACGAAATTGGATCACTCAAAGTATTCAAATAAAATAAACAATCCATAGTCACCAAATTAAAACAACAAGGACTCAATTGGAAGAATTAAAGAAGCTTGAAAGATCACATTATGATTATTACAAATATTAAGGATCTAAATTAAAATAAAGTAAAGTTAAGGACTTAGGATGAAGCCTACCAAAACTAAAAGTTAAAATTCACAAAATGAATGAAAACCCATTTACTATACTTAAACAACCAAATTACCCAAAAATTCCCTAATTATTTTACTAAAAGCAAATCAAAACTATAAATCTATCAAAAATTATTAAACCTCCCAATTTCATCCTAATATTCCTAAACAATCTGTCCAAAAACCACATTAAGACATATCAAGAGAGATAACATGTTAAAGGGATAAAATTGATCAAATTTTCCAATTTTTTGGGCCAAAGTAGCATTAAACCAAAATCCAGGGGTCAAAAGGCAAATTTTTGAAAAAGGATTTCATGCAAAGCTACGAAAAGCCTTCTTCTTCAACAACTTCAGCAACTATGCTTCTGCAACTCGGAGTTCTCCAATGCGGTTCTCAAACAAAGCAAGTGACAGCAAAAGGGAACCAAGGGCAGCAAAAGGGAACGAAAGAGAACTGCAAATGAATAAGCCAGCAAGTGACAAGAGGAGGAACTATAAGATTAGTTCAGAAGAGTACTTGATGAAGCCTTCTGACCTAACTTGAACAAGGAAATGAGCAAAGAAAGCAGCTGCAGTCAGCTCGTTGATCCTTTGAGCATGAACCAGTGAAATGGGGTTGGCAAGTTTAGGGCCAGGTTCGAAGATGTTCTAGGCGTTCTTTCTGCCAAATTTTCGAACGAAATTTCTCTCCCAATGTTAGAGTGTGTACAAAAATTTATGGTTTCGTGGGCGAGGTTGAATGACCGCAACTCTCTTGGTTTCTTTCTTACTCCCTCTGTCGAAGAGCCTCTCGAAGCTTTCTCTTTTCTTTCTGGTTCTTCTTCGTTCGATCTCCCCAGATCTTTTGAGCCCAAAAACCTCCTTTTCCCGTAGCTACCTCCTCCAACCTTAGCCGAAACCCTTCCGTATCTTTTCACTCTCGGTTCCTCTCTCTGCCAGTCGCTACCCTTCGTTTCTTTTCCCCTCTCAATCTCACGGCCTCCTTTTCCTTCTTGCTTTCTTTGTTTTGCCCGTAGCCTCTTCAAGCTTCCCCTCTTTTCTTTTCTTTTCCAGTTTCTCATCTCCAGCTCCAAAACCCTCCTTCCAGTTTTCCTTTCTTTTTCTTTCCTTCGGCTTCTCCACTCTCGGCTTGTTCCCTTCTCCAGCCCGTAGCTCTCTAGTTTCCCTTTTCCTTGCTTGGTTTCTCTGGTTTCCTTCGTTTCTTGCCCACAGCCCATCACTGCCACCCACTCTCCTTTTCTTTTCCTCTTTTCCAGTTTCAGTCACCTCTCTTGCTACTGCCCAAAGCTCTTTTTTCCTCTAGTTTCCCCCGTAGCTTTTCCCAAAACCCCAAAACCCTACAACCCCAAACTCTATGGTGGAATCATTTTCCCTTATTAAAGCCCCGTTCCAACAAATCATGCAATTGCAACTTCAATTTCTTTTCAATTCAGCTGGAGCCATTCTATACGGCGTCTTAGAGATAGGTGCCACTCTCGGAGTCACATCAATTTTAAAAGTTATTTCCCTTCCGGGGGTAAAGACTCTAACTCTTCGGGGAAAAAACATCTGGGGTACTCCTTCACTACAGGCATATCCTCCATCCTCACTTTATCACTAGGAGTGTCAATAAGAAAAGTCAAATACCCCTGAGCTCCTTTACTTAACATTTTCCTAGCTCGGATCCCTGAAATAAGTGCAGATGAAGCTAATCTACCCCTTACATCCAGTTTCAGGGTTGCCTCTCCTGGAATGCACAATTCTACTATTTTCGTCTTACAATTCAACTGGGCATTGTAACGGGCTAACCAGTCCATTTCTAGGATCACATCATATCCCTTAATCGCTAAACCTATCAGATCGGCCAATAACTTCCGTTCTCCAATCCAGATCTCACAATCCCTATATACCAAGTTAGCAATTAAACTTTGATCCCCTGTAGGCGTCTTAACCTCTAAATCATAAGGTAACTTAATTGGCTTCAAATCTATCCCACTCATGAAATTAGGGTTTACAAAAGAATGAGTTGCACCCGGATCGATTAAAATCTTAGCTAAACGGTGGAAAATAGGAATCATACCTTCAACCACCTCAGTCACATCAGGTATCTGTTGATGATCCAGTGCCATAAACCCTAGCAGGGTACCTTTGCGTCGGCTCCCTCCAGCACTAGTCTGTTTAGAGGTTGACTTCTCGGGTCTTTTGGGTGCTACCCCCTACCTTCAGTTTACTTGGACAAGTCGTAAGCTGCGTGCTCGGCACTACACAAAACAAACATTTTCCAGACTTCCTCCAACACTCATTTTTTGAATGGTTGGGTTTACCACAGTACCCACAGTTAACTTGGGGAGTCATTGCTGAACCACTAGAAGACACTCCTCTCGCTTGGACCAGCCTACTACGACCTCCTATGGATAAAGTTCCCCTTGATGCGCCAGTAGTTCTCACTCCTTCCATTCCTCTTCCCACCTTGGAAGGTTGTGTTACCCTTACTAGTATGTCCAGAAGTGTGACTAAAAAATGTCCTTTTTCTTATTGCGGAAGTCCCTAACTTGTGTTCTTGCACTCTCGACCCTTTGTGCTTTCTCCAAAACCTCAGTAAATGTAGAGATTTGGGTTGCAGCCAAGCCCTCCTGGATTTCTACACTAAGTCCCTGCTACAAAACACCTTATCCTTTTTCGCTCATTGGTCACCAGTTCAGGTGCATACTTAGGAAAGCCTTAGTAAACTTCCCTTCATACTCCGCTACACTAAGGATCCCTTGTTTCAACTTGATGAATTCATCCTCCCTCTTTTCTTGAATCAAAGGCGGAAGGAACTTTTCATTAAACTCTCTCGTGAATTTCTCCCAAGTCCAAGGGGTTTGAACTCTCTCCCATTTTCCTTTTGTCATGTCCCACCAAGCACGTGCATACTCACTCAAATTGAAAAACAGCAAAGTTCACTCGCCTATCCTCGATAGTCTAAGGCGGCGAAATATATTAGCCATTCTCTCCAACCAATTCTCCGCTGCCTCAGGGTCAGGCTCACCAGTGAATTTAGGCGGCGTTAAACTTTAGAAATTTCTCTAAAGCTCTATCTTCCCCTCTATCTTGTCCCCCAGTTGGTGAAGGTGATCCTGGGTCCTTGTCTATGGCTAACCGCTCAAGGATATCAGTCATCTTATTAATGGCAGTAGCCACTTGATTACCCTCTAAAGTTTCCTTGTCCTTGGGTCGGTCCAGTTGCCGAACCCTGGTCATCCCCTTGAGGTTGGGCTTGTTTAGTCCCTCGCCCACGATCTCGACCAGTCCTTCGTCCTTCCATTATCCTAGTTATGCCTAATGCAAGAAATAAAAGCAATCACGCGAGAAAATACTTAAAGAAGAGCAAATCAAGAAACATTAGAAATAACAATAATTTACATTCATTAACACATTAACTTCGTACAATTAGCAAGTCATGGGGGAATTTACAAAAATTACAGCACATAAGTGCCACAAAAGTACTTTCAGTCACATATGACCAAAGTAAAGTCAAGTGCCTCAAAAAGTAGGCCACACAGTCATGCAAAAATATAATGGCCTCGGCATTACCACCACCCCAACTAATCCTAACTGTACCAGTCAAAAGGGTCAAAAGGGTCAACCAGTATAGACCTAATCCACAGTAGGGCAACCAGGTGTAATCTCCTCCTCTGGATCCTCCTCCGGGGCTGGACTCTGGATAATGTCCATAACCTCATCCACTAACATACTAGTATCCGACAAGATGCCCGAAGCCCGATTTCGGACTGTCTCACTCAACCTAGTAAGTCGTGCCCTAGTCCTCTGAAGCTCGTCGCGAGTGACCTCAGCAGTGGCCACCTCGCCAGCAATCACTTCCTCGAGCTCAGCAATCCGCTCACCCTGAGCACCTACCATCTGTCTCAACTCATCTACCTCCTCCTGTAAATCTTTGTTGAGATTCACTAACTGATGACGCTTGTCGTCCAAGGCTAGAACCAGATGGTTCGGGTAGGCGTAGGTCAATCTACACACACATCGAGGGTATCTAGTGGAGGGCGAATAGCGCACACGAGCTCCTCCACCAAGAGTTCGGTAGTAAATAGGCCTAAGAGGCTCTACGTGGCCATTAGCATGGCCATTTCCATTCTCCATCCCTACAAAACAATCACAATTAAGGTTAGGAACTTAGTCACTAACTCGCTCGAATATCACTTCAAATGAGACGAAGCCATCCCATCTCAAATCTTAAGGGTAAGATTTCTAGTATCTCTCTCAAGTAAAACTCTAACCTAGTACTCGGATTCTCATTACTTAATTTCGAACCATTCCCATAGTCCTGCATCCTAAACTTCATGCCTAGGATACACTACAGAGATCTAAAGCCTAATCTCTGATACCAACTGTGACGCCCCCACTTCTCCCTAAGGAGAACCAAAGGGTATCCGCGGGACGCCTGCCCAACTCTCGCCAGGACTCAAGACAATTCGATTCACGCTTAACGACAATAACCATTAATACGAGTCCAATAAAGAAAGTCGCTTCCATACTTATATACATTTAATATCCAGTCATACCCCACGAGTACATAATACATCAATCTTTCAATTCTTACACTGGTTCCCCAAAAGGTACATCAAATCCCAAAATATACAACAGCCACAATAACTAGTCAGTTTCATTGGAAACCCTCTTACAAAAGTACATCAAAAGATTTCCTCCGAGTTCCACCTCAGATCCATTCCTGTTAAGGAAAACAAATCTACGGGGTGAGCAATCGTTCGTGAGGCCAAGAAACACACATGCAAACACATTGTCCAAGTAACAATCCCATTTAACAAGTTATAACAATAATATACAGGAAAATAACAATTCGAGCAAGAATATGTAAACAGAAACAATTCAAGGATATGAGAGATCTCAGGAGCTAAATTCCACTTGTGTTGACATTGCTCGATCAATTACCTTCCCGCGATGACACTCCGTCAACCGGGTCGGTATTTTCATGTCCGTAGATACTCCACTTATCCTGTCCCCCTTCCACCATACAACCCCCACCGGGCCCGAATTGCTATGAGGGCGCTACTGCACGAGTAGGCCAAGCAAGATCTCTTCAATAGATCATGCTTATACAGGTTGTCTCATGACTCACCAAGGATCCCGAGCAATCCCATGCCGGCTCGAGACCAAGGTCGGCCGATGAGTTTGGGCGTTCCCCAGGTCAGGTGTGAGTCGAGAAGATTCACTCCAGCGACATATGCAGCCATAGCATATAATTTCAAGTCAATTCAAGTCAGGGTAATTCAAGCCAGGTAATTCAAGTCAGGTAATTCAGGTCAGGTAATTCAGGTCAGGTAATTCAAATCAATTCTTTTGAATGAGAATGAGTGCGATAAAGTACACACTTGACTCCATTTTCAAAATCTCCAATCATTAATAGCAAGTAAGCATGTATCGAGTTCACATAGTTTCAATTATTCATGCACTTGACACTCACCAAGTAGTTCAAGTAGTAAAGCACACTTGAGTGTTCAGGTGTCCACCGTGGGATCCTCTTGAAGGTCCTCTTGAATGCCTGAGCAAACAACGGGTATCTATTACATACTATCATTCACAATCCCCAATTATCCAGAAAGATTGCACACTTGTACAATCTAGAGGAATCTTATGAAAATGAGTCTTAACTTGCTCAAATTCAAGGTTTAAAGGGTGGTGTTTAAACGTACAAGGAAAAACTAGTTTCTTTCTTGAAAACAAGTCCAAAATGGTCAAGTGGTATCAAAGGATAGGGAAGAGTCTCGCAAACTCAATTCCCGTCAAGTTTGAAAAGTTTCAGATTTGAGGTGCACTTTTGGAAAAATCATAACTCACTCTCCGTAGGTCTAAAATTGGGAAAACGTGGTACCTTTGGAAACTACTTCCAAAGTAATAAAAGTTCCTAGAAGACACTTTTCCATGATTCCAAATGGAAGGTATTCAAAATTCAGCTCAAAGTGGCTGTCTTAGACTTACCAAGACAGTTTCGGGTTGGTTTTTGGCCAACTTTGGAATTTCGGAAAAATTCACAGAATTCGAACAAGCCTCTGAAATTTGGAACTCAATTAGAGTTGAAAACAAAGTTTAAAGCACAACAATCGAAACAAGAATCAGAGCTTTGACCGCTAAGATATAGCAGCTCAAAGTTGGTACAAAAATGAAATTCACTGGGCAAAATTCCAGATTTGAAACTTGAACTTTGGGACTTTAGTTGGGCATCGAAACGGACTCGGAATGGCACCAAATTTGGTAGTATTATCCTACCGTATAAGGTTTAGTCCTCTGTTAAATTTTATATAAAAATTATTTCGGGAAGCTAGTTAATGAAGCCACTAAAATTCGAAGAATTTCTAAAGGCAAATCTGCCTTGCACTTTTGTTTTCCTTTTCTCAAACATTTGGCCAATGAAATTTTCTCAAACATGATTCATTTATGAAAACAATGTCTAAGAAATATCCAAATTACATTTGGTGGTGTTTAACACCAAGAAATTCGAAATAACAAGTCCCAAATCAAAGATTAGTCATAAATCAGTCCAGAATTAGGGTTTTCTTACACTAAGACAGTTTTGTAATTCGGCCCATAACGCACACAATTCAACTTGGAATTGATCGTGGTTGGTGGCGTTGAAAACTAAATGCATAAGGCTACAATTTCACAGAAGGAATCGTTTTAAAATTCTGTCCACAACTAGCTCATATTCGAGCTTCAAGTTGCAGTTCATAACAGGGCTCCCAGTTCATCCGAAAAACAGGGCAAGTCATATTTAAACGATTGGGTTAATCGTTCACTCAGGTGGAATCAGGGGGTAAATTTATACCATGTTGAAAACGGGAAGTGTCTAGTTTCCAATGCCGCAAATGGAACTCAATTTCGACGTTGGAGCAAAGAGTTATGGTCAAAACAAAATCACTGCCAGAGCAATACGGGGACTAAGTTTCCAGTTTTGGTAAAATTCCGAAATCTCAACTTTTACCCATCCAAATCAAGTAATATTTTGAGAAAATTTTCTACACAACCCATAAAAACATATTTGTATCAAAATCAAGTCAATTGGACGCCAAAATTACACTAGAGAGGCTCGGCAATCACAAGGGCAAAACTGTCCCTTTTCTCATTTCACCTCTTTTGAACTTTCTTCCACAATACAACTTATATTCACTAGATTAAGCACTAATTCAACACAAATAACACCCAATATCATCAAATCTACTCATCAAGTCCATTGTGGGATTTTATAGAGCCCACTCACAAGATTCCAACAATACAAAGCAACCCACATGCATCTACAACCGTATAAGTGCAATCTAACGTATATAATCAAAGATTCAAGGGGTTGATCGTTGGTTACCTCTTTAGATGACTAAAACAGAAATTTTGGCCCTTTGAACTCCAAGAAAAACCGTGAGAATGAAACCCTCTTCTAGCCTAAGTTGATCTTCAAGTTATTTGCAAGTTGTAGTGAAAGTTTGAGATGATTTGGTGAAGAAATGGTGCAAGAAAGTGAAGAGCTTTTGGTCCTTCTTGCTCCTTGGATGGCCGGCTGCTTGAGAGGGTGAGAGAGAGAGTGTTTGGCTGAAATGAAGCTTCCTTGAGAAGCTTAAGTTGTTGGCCAAAAGGTGCCTCAAAAGTCAACTCTCGCTAGTGCGTGCACGCGCGCGTTTCGTGTTCGATTCCTCTCGAGTTTGTTTCACTTGTGCATTATACCTCTAATGCACTTACTTTAAACCTAATATTATTCACTCTTAATAGTCTAGAAATAATTTCTAAAATCCTCCAATTAGTCGCGGCGCGCGAAAACGCAAACTTCCAACTTGTGCGCGATAACGCGAAATTTCTAAGAAATTCTTATAACGATGGTATAACTAACTATTACTTGAGTATTTAAACCTAAAAATAACCATTTTAGAACTAATGCACGAGTCCTCACTCTCCAAAGCCCACTGTTTCCAAATGCTTATTTACTATTCTCACTTAACGGAGCTTTCAAAAATTAAATTTTGAAACGAGTCATTTTAAAAATATACGTAAGTCATAATTCCCATGTAATTAGGTCAAAAAAAGTTGAAATAAAATATTCGGAATTAAACGGGCAATTAAATATTTAAATAAGCTAGTAATAGGAATTTAAACAAGTAATTTTGCAAAGTCCTCACATCCTCTTCCCTTTAAGAAAATTTCGTTCTCGAAATTATACCTTGATTTTGTGAATAAGTCTGGATATTTTTCTCGAATTGCTTCTTCAACTTCGCCAAGTCATTTTCTCTAAACTCATGGTTTCTCCAAAGAACTTTCACCAATGGAAATCTGCTTGTTTCTCAATTCTTTCACCTTACGATCCAAAAGTTTTACCGGTTTCTCCTCGTAGGTCAGGGTCTCAATCAATTTCAATACTCTCCGGTTGTAGGACGTGAGAAGGGTCTGGATGGTACTTCTTAAGCAATAGACACGTGGAAAACATTGTGGATGCGAGATAAACTTGGTGGCAATTCCAACTTATAGGCCACATTCCCTACACGTTGAATGATCTTGTACGGCCCTACAAATCTCGGTTGTAACTTCTTCCCTTTTTCCAGACAATTAAACTTACTTTCAGAGGTGTTATCTTAAGAAAAACCTGATCTCCAACCGCAAATTCTAAGTCCTTTCTTCGAATTATCTGCATAACTTCTTTTGACGATTTTGTGCGGTCTGAATCCTCTGACGTACCAATTTCCACTTTTTCATTCGCGTTCCTCAATCCAAGACACTGTAGTCGGGTCTAAAATTTTCCGTTCACCTACTTCATCCCAAACAAATCGAAAATCTACACTTCCGACCATAAAGTGCTTCGTAATGGGGCCATTTGAATAGAAGAATGAAAACTATTGTTATAGGCAAATTCCACCAATGTCAAAAATTTACTGCCAATTCTCCCTAAAATCCAAGACACAAGTTCTCACAGTTCTCAACATATCCTCAAGGGTTTGAATCGTTCTCATCAGACTGTCCATCGTCTGAGGATGGTAGGTAGTACTAAAAATTCAACTTAGTCCTCAATAACTTCTTTCATCTTTTGCCAAAATCTCGAAACAAATCTCGAAGTCTCTATCGGACACAATAACTTACAGGTATTCCATGTAACGCTGATAATTTCATCCAAGTATAAACTTAGCTAGCTTTTCCAATGGGTACTTCATTGTTAATCGGCAGAAAATGAGCCGATTTGGTCAGTCTATCCACTATCACCCAAATGGCATCATGACTCTTTGTGTCCTTGGTAATCCTGATACAAAATCCATAGTGATATTTCCCATTTCCACTCAGGTATCTCTAAAGTTGTAAAAGTCCTGATGGTTTTTGATGTTCAGCTTTGACTTGTTGACAAACTAAACAGGTCTGGACAAACTGAGCAATCTTCCTTTTTCATGCTCTCCCACCAATACAAACTGTTCAAGTTTTGGTACATTTATTCCCTCCAGGGTGTACCGTTAAACTTCGATCGGTGTGCCTCTTCCAAAATTTTCTTCTTAAGCCCTTCATCCTTTGGCACTACTATCCGATTCTGAATTCTCAATATACCATTCAATCCCAAGTTAAAATCCAACTTTCTCCCTTTTTGACTTTCTCTAACCACTTTTGCACTTCAATGATCTTTTTCCTGAGCTTCCTTGATACGTTCCATCAGAGTGGAATTCACTACAATATTCCCAAGAATTACTTTCCTCGGCTCAAGTCTAGGGTTCCAATAACTAACTTCTTCCAATAAGTGAAATTCCCTAATCATCAATCCTGCCACTCGTACTTGACGACTCAAAGTATCGGTCCACTACATTGGCCTTCCCTGGATGGTACTTTATCGTGCAATCATAGTCTTCCAAAATTCCATCCACGCTACGTTGGCCCTCAAATTTAACTCCTTTTGAGGAAATAAGTACTTAAAGCTCCTTGTGGTCAGTAAAAATCTCAAATGTTATTCCATATAGGTAATGCCTCCATTTCTTTAAAGCGAACACTACAGCCGCTAACTCCAAATCATGAGTCGGGTAAGTCCCTTCATGCGGTTTCAACTTCCTAGAGGCATATGCTATCACTTTATCATTTTGCATCAATACGCATCCTAAGCCTTCCTTGGAAGCATCTGTGTAGACCACAACGCTATCCTTCCCATTCGGTAGAGCTAACACAGGCGCTCTAGTCAAACGTCTTTTCAACTCTTGAAAACTCTCTTCACACTTAGGACTCCATATAAACTTCCACTTTTCTTGGTCAACTTAGTCATGGGTCCAGCAATTCTAGAAAAATCCTTAATAAATCTCCGGTAATACCCTACTAACCCTATAAAATTTCGAACTTCAGTAGGATTTTCCGGTCGTTTCCACTTCGAAACAGTTTCAACTTTGGCTGGATCCACTTTAATCCCATTCTTAGAAATTATGTGTCCCAAAAATGTCACTTCTTCAACCAAAACTCACACTTGCTAAACTTAGCATATATTGATTTTCTCTCAGGGTTTGTAAAACAAGTCTCAATGCTTCTCATGGTCCTCCACAGTTTTAGAGTACACCAATATATCATCAATGAATACTACCACAAATTGATCCAGATAAGGGCTTAAAAACCCTGTGCATTAGATCCATAAAAGAAGCAGGTGCATTCGTCAATCCAAATGGCCATTACTGCAAACTCAAAGTGTCCATACCTCGAGTTAAAAGCAGTCTTGGGTATATCTTTCTCCAAAATCTCAATTGATAATAACCCTATCTCAAATCCAATTTCGAGAATACCACCGCCCCTTGCAATTGATCAAACAATTCATCGATGTGGGGCAATGGGTACTTATTCTTAATAGTGACATCATTCAAGTCTCGGTAATCTATACACAGCTTTAAACTCCCATCTTTCTTCTTAACAAACAATACTGGGGCTCCCCATGGTGAATCACTTTCCCTTATAAAGCCCCGTTCCAACAAATCCTGCAATTGCAATTTCAATTCTTTCAATTCAGCTGGAGCCATTCTATACGGCGTCTTAGAGATAGGTGCCACTCCGGAGTCACATCAATCTTAAAAGTTATTTCCCTTTCCGGGGGTAAAGACTCTAACTCTTCGGGAAAAACATCTGGGTACTCCTTCACTACAGGCATATCCTCCAACCTCACTTTATCACTAGGAGTGTTAATAGGAAAAGCCAAATATCCCTGAGCTCCTTTACTTAACATTTTCCTAAGCTCGGATCCCTGAAATAAGTGCAGATGAAGCTAATCTACCCCTTACATCCAGTTTCAGGGTTGCCTCTCCCGGAATGCACAATTCTACTATTTTCGTCTACAATTCAACTGGGCATTGTAACGGGCTAACCAGTCCATTCCTAGGATCACATCATATCCCTTAATCGCTAAGCCTATCAGATCGGCCAATAACTTTCCGTTCTCCAATCCCAGATCTCACAATCCCTATATACCAAGTTAGCAATTAAACTTTGATCCCAGTAGGCGTCTAACCTCCAAATCATAAGGTAACTTAATTGGTTTCAAGTCTATCCCACTCATGAAATTAGGGTTTACAAAAGAATGAGTTGCACCCCGGATCGATTAAAATCTTAGCTAAACGGTGGAAAACAGGAATCGTACCTTCAACCACCTCAGTCACATCAGGTATCTGTTGATGATCCAGTGCATAAACCCTAGCAGGTACCTTTGGTCGGCTCCCTCCAGCACTATCTGTTTAGAGGTTGACTTCTCGGGTTTTTGGGTGCTACCCCCTACCTTCAGTTTACTTGGACAAGTCGCAAGCTGGTGCTCGCACTACCACAAAACAAACATTTTCCAGACTTCCTCCAACACTCATTTCTCGAATGGTTGGGTTTACCACAGTACCCACAGTTAACTTGGGGAGTCATTGCTGAACCACTAGAAGGCACTCCTCTCGCTTGGACCGGCCTACTACGACCTCCTATGGATAAGTTCCCCTTGATGCGCCAGTAGTTCTCACTCCGTCCATTCCTCTTCCTACCTTGGAAGGTTGTGTACCCTTACTAGTATGTCCAGAAGTGTGACTAAAAAATGTCCTTTTCTTATTGCGGAAGTCCCTAACTTTGTGTTCTTGCACTCTCAACCCTTTGTGCTTTCTCCAAAGCCTCAGTAAATGTAGAGATTTGGATTGCAGCCAAGCCCTCCTGGATTTTCTACATTAAGTCCCTGTACAAAACGCCTTATCCTTTTTCGCTCATTGGTCACCAGTTCAGGTGCATACTTAGAAAGCTTAGTAAACTTCCCTTCATACTCCCGCTATACTAAGGGTCCCTTGTTTCAACTTGATGAATTCATCCTCCCTCCTTTTTTGAATCAAAGGCGGAAGGAACTTTTCATTAAACTCTCTCGTGAAATTCTCCCAAGTCCAAGGGGTTTGAACTCTCTCCCATTTTCCTTTTATCATGTCCCTACCCAAGCACGTGCTACTCTCTCAAATTGAAAAGTAGCAAAGTTCACTCGCCTATCCTTGGTATAGTCTAAGGCGGCGAATATATTAGCCATTCTCTCCAACCAATTCTCCGCTGCCTCAGGGTCAGGCTCACCAGTGAATTTAGGCGGGTTAAACTTTAGAAATCTCTCTAAAGCTCTATCTTCCCCCTCTATCTTGTCCCCCAGGTTGGTGAAGTGATCCTGGTCCTTGTCTATTGGCTAACCGCTCAAGGATATCAGTCATCTTATTAATGACAGTAGCCACTTGATTACCCTCTAAGTTTCCTTATCCCTGGGTCGGTCCAGTTGCCGAACCCTGGTCATCCCCTTGAGGTTGGGCTTTGTCTAGTCCCTCGCCCACGATCTCGACCACTCTTTCGTCCTTCCATTATCCTTGTTATGCCTAATACAAGAAATAAAAGCAATCACGCGAGAAAATACTTAAAGAAGAGCAAATCAAGAAACATTAGAAATAACAATAATTTACATTCATTAACACATTAAGTTCGTAACAATTAGCAAGTCATGGGGGAATTTACCAAAATTACAGGCACATAAGTGCCACAAAAGTACTTTCAGTCACATATGACCAAAGTAAAGTCAAGTGTCTCAAAAGTAGGCCACACAGTCATGCAAAAATATAATGGCCTCGGCACTAGCACCACCCCAGCTAATCCTAACTATACCAGTCAAAAGGATCAAAAGGGTCAACCAGTCTAGACCTAATCCACAGTAGGGCTACCAGGTGTAATCTCCTCCTCAGGATCCTCCTCCGGAGTTGGACTCTGCATAATGTCCATAACCTCATCCACTAACATACTAGTATCCGACAAGATGCCCGAAACCCAATTTCGGACTGTCTCACTCAACCTAGTAAGTCGTGCCCTAGTCCTCTGAAACTCGTCGCGAGTGACTTCAGCAGTAGCCGACCTCGCCAGCAATCCGCTCACCCTGAGCACCTACCATCTGTCTCAACTCATCTTCCTCCTCCTGTAAATCTCTGTTGAGATTCACTAACTGATGACGCTCGTCGTCCAAGGCTAGAACCAGATGGTTCGGGTAGGCGTAGGTCAATCTACACACACATCGAGGGTTATCTAGTGGAGGGCGAATAGCGCACACGAGCTCCTCCACCAAGAGTTCGGTAGTAAATAGGCCTAGGAGCTCTACGTGGCCATTAGCATGGCCATTTCCATTCTCCATCCCTGCAAAACAATCACAATTAAGGTTAGGAACTTAGTCACTAGCTCGCTCGAATATCACTTGAAATGAGACGAAGCCATCCCATCTCAAATCTTAAGGGTAAGATTTCTAGTATCTCTCTCAAGTAAAACTCTAACCTAGCACTCGATTCTCATTACTTAATTTCGAAACCATTCCCATAGTCCTGCATCCTAAACTTCATGTCTAGGATACACTACAGAGATCTAAAGCCTAAACTCTGATACCAACTGTGACGCCCCCACTTCTCCCTAAGGCGAACCAAAGGGTATCCGCGGGACGCCTGTCCAACTCTCGCCAGGACTCAAGACAATTCGAGTCACGCTTAACGACAATAACCATTAATACGAGTCCAATAAAGAAAGTCGCTTCCATACTTATATACATTTAATATCCAGTCATACCCCACGAGTACATAATACATCAATCTTTCAATTCTTACATTGGCTCCCCAAAAGGTACATCAAATCCCAAAATATACAACAGCCACAATAACTAGTCAGTTTCATTGGAAACCCTATTACAAAAGTACATCAAAAGGTTTCCTCCGAGTTCCACCTCAGATCCATTCCTGTTAAGGAAAACAAATCTACGGGGTGAGCAATCGCTCGTGAGGCCAAGAAACACACATGCAAACACATTGTCCAAGTAACAATCCCATTTAACAAGTATAACAATAATATACATGAAAATAAAAATTCGAGCAAGAATATGTAAACAGAAACAATTCAAGAATATGAGAGCTCTCAGGAGCTAAATTCCACTTGTGTTGACATTGCTCGATCAATTACCTTCCCGGGATGACACTCCGTCAACCGGGTCGGTATTTTCAGATCCGTAGATACTCCACTTATCCTGTCCCCTTCCACCATACAACCCCCCACCGGGCCCGAACTGCTATGAGGGTGCTACTGCACGAGTAGGCCAAGCAAGATCTCTCCAATAGATCATGCTTATACAGGTTGTCTCATGGCTCACCAAGGATCCCGACCAATCTTATGCCGGCTCGAGACCAAGGTCGGCCGATGAGTTTGGGCGTCCCTCAGGTCAGGTGTGAGTCGAGAAGATTCACTCCAGCGACATATGCAGCCATAGCATATAATTCAAGCCAATTCAAGCCAGGTAATTCAAGTCAGGTAATTCAGGTCAGGTAATTCAAGCCAGGAGTTTAAATCAATTCTTTTGAATGAGAACGAGTGCGATAAAGTACACACTTGACTCCATTTTCAAAATCTCCAATCATTAATAGCAAGTAAGCATGTATCGAGTTCACATAGTTTCAATTATTCATGCACTTGACACTCACCAAGTAGTTCAAGTAGTAAAGCACATTTGAGGGTTCAGGTGTCCACCGTGGGATCCTCTTGAAGGTCCTCTTGAATGCCTGAGCAAACAACGGGTATCAATTACATACGATCATTCACAATCCCCAATTATCCAGAAAGATTGCACACTTGTACAATCTAGAGGATTCTTATGAAAATGAGCCTTAACTTGCTCAAATTCAAGGTTTAAAGGTAGTGTTTAAACGCACAAGGAAAAACTAGTTTTCTTCTTGAAAACAAGTCCAAAATGGTCAAGTGGTATCAAAGGATAGGGAAGAGTCTCGCAAACTCAATTCCCGTCAAGTTTGAAAATTTTCAGATTTGAGGTGCACTTTTGGAAAAATCATAACTCACTCTCCGTAGGTCCAAAATTGGAAAACGTGGTACCATTGGAAACTACTTCCAAAGTACTAAAAGTTCCTACAAGACACTTTTCCATGATTCCAAATGGAAGGTATTCAAAAATTCAGCTCAAAGTGGCTGTCTTAGACTTACCAAGACAGTTTCGGGTTGGTTTTGGCCAACTTTGGAAATTCGGAAAAATTCACAGAATTCAACGTTTGACCGCTAAGATATAGCAGCTCAAAGTTGGTACAAAAATGAAATTCACTGGGCAAAATTCCAGTTTTGAAACTTGAACTTTGGGACTTTAGTTGGGCATCGAAAAGGACTCGAAATGGCACCAAATTTGGCAGTATTATCCTACCTTATAAGGGTTATTGGTCTGTTAAATTTTATATAAAAATTCTTTCAGGAAGCTAGTTAACGAAGCCACTAAATTTTGAAGAATTTCTAAGGCAAATCTGCCTTGCACTTTTGTTTTCCTTTTCTCAAACATTTGGCCAATGAAATTTTCTCAAACATGATTCATTTATGATGACAATGTCTAAGAAATATCCAAATTACATTTGGTAGGTGTTTAACACCAAGAAATTCGAAATAACAAGTCCCAAATCAAGATTAGTCATAAATCAGTCCAGAATTAGGGTTTTCTTACACTAAGACAGTTTTGTAATTCGGCCATAACTCACTCAATTCAACTTGGAATTGATCGTGGTTGGTGGCGTTGAAAACTAATTTCATAAGGCTACATTTTGCAGAAGGAATTGTTTTAAAATTCTGTCCACAACTAGCTCATATTCGAGCTTCAAGTTGCAGTTCATAACAGGGCTCCCAGTTCATCCGAAAAACAGGGCAGTCACATTTAACGATTGGTATGGTTCACTCAGGTGGAATCAGGGTGTAAATTTTATACCTTTGGAAAACTGGAAGTGTCTAGTTTCCAATGCCGCAAACGGAACTCAATTTCGACGTCGGAGCAAAGAGTTATGGTCAAAACAAAATCACTGCCAGAGCAATACGGGACTAAGTTTCCAGTTTTGGTAAAATTCCGAAATCTCAACTTTTACCCATCCAAATCAAGTAATGTTTTGAGAAAACTTTCTACACAACCCATAAAACATATTTGTATCAAAATCAAGTCAATTGGACCACAAAATTTACACTAGAGAGGCTCGGCAATCACAAGGGCAGAATTGTCCCTTTTTTCATTTCACCTCTTTTGAACTTTCTTCCACAATACAACTTATATTCACTAGATTAAGCACTAATTCAACACAAATAACACCCAATATCATCAAATCTACTCATCAAGTCCATTGTGGGATTTCATAGAGCCCACTCACAAGAATTCCAACAATACAAAGCAACCCACATGCATCTACAACCGTATAAGTGCAATCTAACGTATATAATCAAAGATTCAAGGGGTTGATCGTTGGTTACCTCTTTGGATGACTAAAACAGAAATTTTGGCCCTTTGAACTCCAAGAAAAACCGTGAGAATGAAGCCCTCTTCTAGCCTAAGTTGATCTTCAAGTTATTTGCAAGTTGTAGTGAAAGTTTGAGATGATTTGGTGAAGAAATAGTGCAAGAAAGTGAAGAGCTTTTGGTCCTTCTTGCTCCTTGGATGGCCGGCTGCTTGAGAGGGTGAGAGAGAGAGTGTTTCGCTGAAATGAAGCTTCCTTGAGAAGCTTAAGTTGTTGGCCAAAAGGTGCCTCAAAAGTCAACTCTCGCTAGTGCGCACGCGCGCGTTTCGTGCTCGATTCCTCTCGAGTTTGTTTCACTTGTGCATTATACCTCTAATGCACTTACTTTAACACTAATATTATTCACTCTTAATAGTCTAGAAATAATTTCTAAAATCCTCCAATTAGTCGCGCGCGCGAAAACGCGAACTTCCAACTTGTGCGCGATAACGCGAAATTTCTAAAAAATTCTTATAACGATGGTATAACTAACTATTACATGAGTATTTAAACCTAAAAATAACCATTTTAGAACTAATGCACGAGTCCTCACTCTCCAAGCCCACTGTTTCCAAATGCGTATTTACTATTCTCACTTAACGAGATTTCAAAAATTAAATTTTGAAACGTGTCATTTTAAAAATATACGTAAGTCATAATTCCATGTAATTAGGTCAAAAAAAGTTGAAATAAAATATTCGGAATAAACGGGCAATTAAATATTTAAATAAGCTAGTAATAGGAATTTAAAACAAGTAATTTTGCAAGTCCTCACAGTTTTTCCAACCGAAGACCTCTTCCCCAATTTTCCCTTTTGGTTTTGCCCGTAACCTCCCTTCTAATCTTTCCTTAGCCTAAGCTCTCTTGGTTTTTTTTTCCAATTTTCCTCTAGCTCTCCTCCCTTTTCCTCTGGTTCGGCCTTCCCTTTTCTTTTCCAGTTTTCCCGTAGCTCTCAAAGCCTCCCTTCTTGCTCTCCCGTTCTCTCCATCTCTCACTCCATCTCTCACTCTCTTCTTCCAACCCTAGCCGCCAGCTCCTTCCCCCCTTTTGTTTTGGTTTTTCTCAGCCCCCCCAAAACCCTTGTTCCTCAGCCGTAGCTCTCTAGTTTTTAGTTTCCAGCCGCCCCTCTTGCTTCTCCCCCTCTCTATCTCTCCCTTTCTCTCTATCTCTCACTTTCCTGTTTCCTTTTTTTTCCTACCCTAGCCGCCAAAGCCTTCTTCTTCCTTTTTTATTTTTGTTTTGTTTTTTCTAATTTTTCTAAGTTTCCCAAGTGCCCTAACACCTCACCTTCTAGGTGTTGTGTTGTCAAAGAAATAAAGGGACACTTGTCCCTATTACATGTGCCCCACTTGGCTACTATCCCCCTTGTACACTTGTCTTCTTTTTTCATTTATTTATATATATTTTCCAAAAATAATTTAGGTAAACAAAATAAATAAATAAATCAATAAAAATGTTAATTCTTATTGCACATTTTTCATTTATCTTAAAAAAGAAATTGAATCTAAAAAGATTAATAACAAATTTTGAACTTTTGTAAACATTTTCCCTTTTAATGCAAAAATACCTTAAAATAATGAACCTAATTTATAGAAATAAACAAAATGAACATTAACTATCATTTAATCGATTAAAATAAAAATAAAACAAGAATAAAACTAAAATTGAATAAAAATAAATGAAATTTTGGTGTCTACATAGTTCTCGCATTTTCAGGGTAAAAAATGGACGGTCAGAAGCACATGTAAAACAGGTGAGGAAAGTTCAAGTTTTTGTGCAGTCAGGAATGCTCTGGCCAAATCATAAGTTAAAATGATCCAATTGATCTGAAATTTTGCAGGTAAAAAGTTAACTCAAATCCCTATAACTTTTTGTTTTGTCCAAAAGCTAATGCAGTCCATAAGTCAATCAAATTCGAGTTGGTACTTCATCCAGTAAATGACAGAATAGGTATGCAATTTCAGTCAACTTTGAAAAATCACATATATTCATGGGAATTGAGAAAAAGGTTGAAATTTTCATGGTTGATATTATTCTGACTCTAGTTTCAAACTCCACAAACGGAACTAAATTCTGACTTTTCTACAACAAGATATAGCAGATTTCCTAAGGCTGCCCAAGGTTTCCTGCGGACAAAATTTTCAGCGGCACCTCCTTTGTGTTTACTACTTTTTCCAGCCAATTCAAGGCTTCATTCTTACCACAAAACAGCATCAACTCAAGCATATACATACCAAGCCAATAACTCACTAAATCAAGCATATAACCATCACCTACTCAAGTTAGAAAATGAAACCCTAAGCTGAAATTTTCACCAATTTTCACAAATCTAGGTTATCTTCCATAAAACTTCCAATTTCATGTCATCTTCCCAATAAATTGCAAGAATAGAAAGAGAAGGAAGTTCCTCAACTTCATACCTTCAAACCTCCAAGGAAAATACAAAAACAAGAGCTGTCCTTCCCAACTCAATCCACTACAAACCTCCTTGCTCCCTTGATGTAACTTTCTACGGATTGATTTAGGGTTTTAGGTTAATTTCCCTCCAAATCAAGTATGATTCAAGATGATAAATTGATGGCTTTTCTTTCCTTTCCCTCTCTTGAAGTCGGCCACCAAGAAGAAGAAAGAAATATGATGGATTTTTGGTTCAATTTTGCAAGATAAAGACTAAAATTAGTCTTGGTCAAAGGAAGCTAGATCATCAACACTTGTCACCCTACCAATTTGTCTTTCTTTTCCTTTTCCTTAGTCAATAATGGTGGCTGACTTAAGGGTTAATTTAGGGAGGATTAGGTGAAATAAAAACAAGGAGATTAGGGTAAGAAAGTATTGGTCAAGTGGGGTACTCAATCGGAAGCAAACGGTGCACGTCGGTTCAAGCCGATTTTCCTTAACTCTCGCGTACTTGTATTTTAACTTATGATTCACTAACTTATTAATAGCACTTCTAATCACACACTTCCTCCTATCTAAAACTCACTCTTAACCACCGAATTTAGTACACACACCTCACCAATTAATCACACTACCAAAATACGTAAAAAACCTATTTTACCCTAATTATAAAACTAAGGGTAAAACTATTAATTCTATTATTCAGTACAACTAATGAGGGAGTAAATGAGTAGTAAAGATATTATAAAGTAATTTATTCAAAATAAAATGGAATTTTATGAAAATATGAAGAATTTTGCAAGTCCTCACACAATACACAGGATATCAAGAAGTAGGTCAAATCCAGATAGATCATGCAATAATGTATAGTAAAGAACACATTCATGTCAAAGGATACAGTCTGCTCTCAGGAGTAGGTTCTACAGCAGCATGTCCAGGATCCGTTGACACTTTGCCAACCAATTATAATGTCCGTAGACCACTATTTGTCTCCAGTCCCGTTTCACAATCGTCCCCCTGTATCGGGCTCGCATGTCAATCAAGTACCCATGGTTCGTCAATCTCCTCGACCAAGCCCTTTGTCAGATCTATTTGATAAACTGGCCATGAGATTGGGCTTAGAGCCCCAAGTGTTCAAGTATTTATGATCTGGACTTGAAACCCCAAGTATTCAAGTGTTCATGAGTGGAGTCATTGGCTGTCAACCAACGCTCACGCATATAATGATTGGAAGCATTAGCTGTCACCTAATGCTCCGGTATTCAAGCATGTCACGAGTAAACAGGTTAGGAAATTCTTCCTTTACCCAAAACTGTATAACTTACTCGACCATGCTAAGACTGGTCTCAAGTAAGAGTTCCAACGAAGGGCCCAGTTTAGCCGTTACCGGCTTACATTCACGCATACACATGAGTAACTCAAGGTTGTCTAACTTATCCGACGTCTCGAATAAGGGTGCCAGCGAAGATCCTAGTTCAGCCGCTGCAAGGAGATATACAGCCAACTTACATTCATGCACATGTATATGCAAGTCCGCATGCAGGGTCATATAATTCAACTTTATAGAGGTCGATTGTAAATAAGTACACATTCACCTAGCCGAGATCAAGTCAAGTAAATTCAGTATGTCAAGTATTTCTAGCATTTCAACTATTTCAAGGTCAAGTGTTTCAAGTCAAGTCACAAGTCACATATATATCAAGCTACTTGTATATCCATAAACAAGATATCAAGAGTTTAGTCAAGTTAGGTCGAATGCGATAAGGTACACACTCACCTATGCAATAACAATTCAAGTGCCTAGCAATTTCTAGCAACAAGTCACATTTAATCAAGTAACATGGAACATGCAATTGGAACACTCACCACTTGACCTCACCAATTGGTCACCCTGATTCTTCCTATGGAACATTCTCAAGTCCTGTGATCATGTAATCCATCAAGAGTCTTGCCACATAAAACCAAGATAATGAGAAAATATGAGATTCGAAACTTCACTTAGCAACCACAGAAACTACAGGTTTAACCCTACTATCAGAAGACCAAAAGGGCCACGGTTTCTTGTTTAAATCAAGTTCTTATCAAGTTCAAATCAAGTGAAATATTTCATGCATGCTAAGGTTAACACATCACTAAGTATTTCAAATCAAAATAAACAAGATTTAACCAAAGAAAAATAGGTTTAAAACCTAGAAAAGTTTTCTAAAGTTTTCCCAAGTCCCATTCAATCCATTTTATAAATTCCCAACTTTGGTGACATTTTTTGAAAAGGTATAACTTGAGTTCCATAGGTCGAAAAATCACAAAACTTACACCGTTAGAAAATAAACTCAAAACACTAACAGGCTTTAGAGACATTTTCATGAAATTCAACTCATAGATTAGTCAAATTTCAGTTTAAAACTCACTACTATCACAAGTGTAGAAACAGAATAGTTATGATTTTCAAGAAACTTTGCAGATTTGCTGGTATTTATAGAAATTGAACCAAATCCTAAATTTTACCGTTGGAAGCTCTATGAGTCTAGTTTCAAACACAACAAATGGAACTCAATTCCGACTTTCCTATAGGAAGTTATAACCAATATCCCAAAGCTGCATAGAGCTTCCTGCGAAAATTTTTCCAGATTGCTAATAACTTAAGAAAATGAAACTTTCACTAACAAAATCTCACTCCCTTGATTCAAATTCAACATATAATTGAAGGATAACATGTATAAAGTAAGAATTAACCAAGAATTACCGTAAAAATGCAAAAAAAAAAGTTCAAAACCTCCTCCCCTGTTTTCAGCCAGCAACAAAAGAAATTTTTCCAAACATTCCTCCAACCAATTTCCCAAGTTCAACCAAACCTACCAAGCAAATCCATAAGGTCTTATCACCTACAAGAGATATCTATAGCCAAAATATCTATAGCAAGAGATATCTATAGCCAAAATATCAACAAGATAACCACCATATTTGTATATAATATCCAAACCCTACGAACTCAAACATCAAGTTCAAGAATCATCAACTTGGAAAACTTTCAAGATTCACCACAAGATTCACTTATCTTAAACATAAGACAAAGAAAGAAGGATGATCTAGTATTTTTACCTCTTTTGCTTTCCAAACCAAGATGAAACTCAACCCACAATCCACCAACTCTTCTGCCCCTCCAAGCTCAAGCCAAGTTTGATGGATAAGCCAAGTTTTCCCCTTTCTTTTTCCACAAAATCTAAGCAAAATAGAAGCTAGATTGGATGAACTTTTCCTTTCTTTTTTTTCCTCAAGGTTCGGCCCTCTCTCTCTCTCTCTTTTCTCTTGTGTTTTTCCTCCAAAAATCGGTCAAGGCAAGAAGGAAGGAAATTGTGGTCTTGAATGGAAGCACAGTGAAGATAAGAAGAAGGCTTGGTCAAGCTCTTGGTCAACTTTGGTTGGATCCTTGACAAATGGCAAGAAAATAAGAGATATCTATCTTTTTGTCTCTCTTAAGCACTCAAATATCTATTACTCCTCCAATCATCCCTTAACACATCTTATCACATACTCTCTTTTGCACAAAACTCCTTCTAATCCTCCAAATTTATTACTCACACCTCATTAGTCGGTCACACTAGCATAATGCACTATGAAATTTAACATGCACCAAGTTAATTAAGGTAATAGGGTTAAAAACACACCTCAATCATCAAAGCAACCACAAATTCAAGGCAAGCAAGGAAAAACAAGATAAAAGATAAGAACCTAATTTGTGGGACCTCACAAGTACTATAAAAATTACTTTTCAGTTGGATTTTTCTTCAATTCAGCAACCTTCTTCACAACTTGAGCCTCTGTTTAGCATCAAATTAACTCATCAAAAATGCCCCTCTGATAGCAAGTTGAGTAACCAATAAACCTCCAGCAGCTAAACATGTGAACTTATACTTAAAAAGAGCACCTCACCAAAACAAGAATCCATACAGAACCTCAATTATTGGTTCATTCGACTGCAAACACCCGAAGATGTGAACTTACACTTAAAAGAGCACAGATATGTCCTATCACATAGGAGCATAATTCCAAATGCCCCTCTTATCAGCCCTCTTCAGGTCAGAAGACAGCCCAATGCTGCACCAATCTTTTAATGGTCAAGCAAATTTGAGTGAACTGTAAACCTAAAAAATGTTTCAGGCCTATGGCCTACTTATCAGAAACCCATTTAAGTGGTATTTGTATTATTGTCAACTTGAGTATCGTTTTCATAGTCATTTTGCAATAGACAAGGCAACCAAGGCATACAAAAATAGTAAAGTAAAAAGTGTTTAGATCGAACCTTCATACAAATGCTAACAAGTTAACAACCATAGTGATACTTAGATGAACATATAAAATCCATGCAATTAACAACCAACAAAATCTTTTTTGCTCGTCAACTACCTCCATCTAAGTACCATGCACCTCATCAACTACTCATTCTTTCACTCAATACCCTATGCAGGTTTTAGGAACAAAGTCATGAGTAAGGAAAAAGAAGAGTCAAAATACTTACCAAATCTATCACAAGCTTAATCCTCCTTGGTTAGTAGACCCTTAAAAATAATGGTTTATGTTAGACACATGAATGAAATGAAATACAAACATAACAACTTTCTAAAATTTTGTTACCTATTGACTAGGAAAAGCACCAAAAATCCAATCTAGAAGCATGGGAAAGGCATTGACATCAAAATTGTCATCAAGAAACTAATGGTCTTCTGCATATACTCAAACTGTGCACTGAACTCTACTCTTATCTCTGCTCTTATCTCCTCTCTTGATTCATGCGGTGCCATTCCTCTAACTTGCTGTAATACTTCCTCTCGCACCTCCTCAACAATCTAATTTTTTATTTCTTGGATAATCGCTCAAGGCAAATAGAAGACAAAAGGAGTCAAGTCAAACTAAACGAGAATAAGAGTGCATACTTACCTATTTCCAATCAGTGACAGAGATTAGTTGCAGGAATTTCTAAAGCACGCATCACAATAAACAATGTTTTGGATGTTGCAGTTGGAGTCATCGCAAGAACGCAATCAGCATGAAGTGTGAGGAGTCGAATTTTTATTTTTCTTACTTTTATTTTATTTTTCTGGCTTATTTAATTATTTATTTATCCGTTTACTCTGAATAATTTATTTCATCCATTTTAAATCCATTTGCATGGAACAATGTCTCATTTATATTTTTAAAACGTTTCGTTAGCGAATTTAATTTTTCTGCGGCTCGTTTAGCGAGAAATAGCGAATGCACGTTTTTCGAGGCAAATTTGATCCGAGAGTACATTAATCTTGGAGAATTAAGAATGATTAATAGTAGACTAAGAAAAGTTAATGGAGGGATTAGAGGTGAGTGAGTTAAATTAAACTCAATTAGGAGCACTAATTGCTCACTAATCGATTGTTGACTTTTGGGCACCAAGAACACCTTTATGTCATTCTTCTTGTCACTCAATCAAATCACCCAACTACCACCCAAAACCTTTCTTCCTCCTCTCTCCCTTGGCCGATTGCCCCTCCCTCATTTCCCCACAAAATTTCAGCTCCCTTGTCTTCCATTTTCCTCCAAGAAGACTCTCCAAATTTGCTTCTTTTCTTGGTTCTTCATACAAGCTTGGAAGGTGACTTGAACAAGGAAGAAACTTTGGTGATTTAAGAGCTTATATACTAGTGGTTGTTCTTCATTCTTGGAAGCAAAGGTAATCCTCCAAGTTCTCATCTTTTTCCTCTCAACTATTAGTAGTTAGTTAGTTGTTGGGTTGTTGATGAGTTCACAAGAACCTTGACATTAGGTAGCGGACTTGGGTGACTTTATAGGTAGCGGCCTTGAGGATTTTGTATGTTTACTTGCTTGTTTGATGCTTATTTTGAGAAGATATGGCTTAATTTTAGTTGGAAAGTTGGAAAAGAAAACTAGAAGATGAAGGATGCTTGCTGTCCGAATTTTGGCTGGATGAAACCCTCATGTTAATTTCGAATTTTGTTGTTATTTTGGTGCTATAATGGTTGTTATATGATGGTGTTTATGTGTGTTAATTATCTCCCAAAAAGCTTTACAATTGGTTGAGTTAAAATAGGGTTTAAGTGAGGAAGAAATCTGGAAAATTTTCTGACCAGGAGACCCGACCAGTGCTCACGTTTTGGGTCATAACTTTTTGTCTGGGAGTTGCAATCGAGTGATGTTTGTGGCATCCGAAACTAGATTCCGATGGATTTCCGTCAGTATAAAATTCACCTCCTAATTCATTTCCTATGAGCCGTAGTAAACCGGCAAAGATAACTGAATTTCCTCACTGCTTTAATCCGAGAAACAGTCCTAGCTGCAGTTTGTAGCTCAATTTCGCCTATCTTGCAAAACGAATTTTAAGACAGTTCCTTCTAGTGATTTGTAGCATTTGAATCTAGTTTTCAATGCCGTAAACCACGCTAAATTTTGAGTTGTGTAGCTTTAGTAATAACCAGATTTTGAAACTCTGTCAAGCCTTCAAAACTGGAAATTTCGTGCAACAAGTTCCAAAATTCAGTTTTCTTAAAACTACTGTATCTTGGTGTAGCAAGGTCCGAATTGAGTTCCATTTGTTGTATTTGAAACTAGATTTGGATTTCTATTAGTGGTATAAATTTCAAGGGCTGATTCCATTTCTACAAATTTAGCCGAATTTCCAAACATTGCTAAAATTGCAGGCCTCTTTTGCTCTGTCCTGTTTGGAACAGTGAATTTGAGCTAAAATTTGAATGATTTCGAATTGGAGTCTGAGAAAAGTGTCTTCTAAAGAGTTTTAGTGCATTGAGTCTAGTTTCCAACGGTATAATTTTTCCAATTTTTGGACTCCGGAACACAAGATACGATTTTTCCAAGTAGTGTCGTACCAAGTTGGAAATTTTCTGGTTTCAACCAAAGTACTCTTTTAAACACTTTCAACCTCCCTTTGAGATTGTAGTCCGTTTTAAGTTTAATTTCATGGTTGGACACAAGGTCACTTTTCAACTTTAAACTTTCATTTTGAATCTTGGTTTCCAAAGAGTTAAACCTCTGTTGATGCGTTTCTTGGTTGTTTAACTTTCTTAGTTAATGGCACCCTTTTCATACTTGAGAAATGGACTTCAACCCCTAGCCTTATGCCCTCGATTTCCATGAGTTTGAATTCTAAAAAGGGAGTGTTTTAACTAGAATAATCCTTGGAGAATTTCACTAGTTTTATACTCGAATCTTGGAACCTTTAACCTTGACATTTACTTTGAAAATGAGTGGAGTTTCGGATGAGTTTTGACTCCATTAGTTTGGAAAACGTAAATGCTCTTTATATTCCAAAGTTTGGACATGAGATTTGAAATTTGAGAGATGGGAACCATCTACCCTTTTTCCTCGATTTTCATGTCAAAAGTGAAAGTGGTATTTTCTTTTGGAATTGGAATTATTTACCACAACTTGAATCAAAAAATGACCTTTGAGCTCTCTTTGAGCATTATCTCTATGATTTGGCGAGAAAATTAACTTGACTCGAACTTGTGACCTTGAGAGTGGGTAGCGAGAAAATGTCTTTCTTATTAACCTTAGTCGAGCACCTAGGTAATTGTGATTGTGCATGTCTCAGGTGGTCACGAGAACGCCGAAGAGCTCATCTGACTTCTCGCTTTGCTCTTGTTTTGCCCTTGACTTGGGGTGAGTGTCAAGTGCATGTTCAATGCTAAAGTGATTAAATTGATATTTGTACAAGTGATATATGATACGTGAACTTGCCGAGGCGAGGGTATACTTTATCGCCCTCGTCCTCTCTTTCTTGTGATTGAATGATACTTGTTAAATGAATATATGACTTGCACTTGTACTTGACATGTTTTAACACGTAAGCACTGAGCGGCTAGATGTATCACGCCCTATTTGGGGTGGGAGGTACCGCTCATCCCGACTCAGTGCTATGATCGATTCTAAGTCGATTGGAGCGTTGTCTCATCGACAACTTATACTTGTGGGGACGCCCCACCCATTGGTTAACCTCGTAACTCGAGCCGGCAAGGGTTTGGTCGAAAAGCTTGGTGAACCATGGGAAATTTTATAGCTTGATCTTTTGAGATCTTGCTTGGCATACTCGAATAGTATCGCCACTTCATACATGTTTGGTTCCGGATCCGAGTGGGTGTTATGTTGGATGGAGGAAGTAAGTGGAGCACTACGGTCGTGTTACTACTTGGGTTGACGGAGGGTCAACCCCAGATGGCTCAACTTGATCGAGATGTGGAAATAGCTCCTGAGAGCTCCTGTATCTTCCTTGTGTGTATATTTCCTACTCGTGCACTTGAATGAAATGTCATGTTTAAAGGTTGCTTTCAAGAATGTTACTTGATTTATTGGGTTACTTGCTTGCGTGTTTGTTTTCTTGGCCTCTCTGAGCGTTCGCTCATCCCTTTAAGTTTGTTTTTCTTACAGGCTTTGGAGGTGGATTGGAGGACCTAGACTAGCGATTTGGTGGAAGCTAGTATATTTTGTATGAATTTGGTGACTCTTAAAGTGTAACTTTTGTTACTCTTGGTTGGTGGATTGTAATTTTAATTATTAACCCTAGAAGTTATGGCTTGTATATTCGAAATACTTTTATTTAAGTCGATGGTTGTTCTGTGGCTCTATATTAAGCTTGAATGAGTGCGTGAGTCCTGACGAGAGTTGAGCAGGCGTTCCGCTGATACCCTAGGGTTCGCCTTAGGGAGAGGTGGGGGCGTCACATGAAGCTTAGCAGCAGCATTGATCCCATTAGCCTCATGTAGGAAGGCCAGAAATTATGTGACCTGTCAGTTTGTTCAGCATATATGAGTAATTGCAAGCATGAAAACTGTATTCATCTTTCTGAAATGCATGTAAGAGGGAACTAGTAAAATTCAACAAGTTACAGAACCTACAAGAACTTACCATTCCAATATACAGTGGGCTTCATCAATCACCACAAGTGACATTAAAGAAGTGCCAGAAAATATGGATATGAATTCGACATTTAAAAGTCTCTCTGGTGAAACAAACAGAACCTGAAACATGAGCAAATAGTCCTAACTCTTGGCACTTAAGATAAAAGGAAACAGCTTGTAAAGTGGATAACTTTGAAAAAATGCAACATAACCCATCATTATCCACCACATGTATATTTTTGGGATAGATCAATCATTCAAATATTTGACTTTAAACAGCAAATTCACAGAATAGATCACATGCCTGCAAATAGATATAGGAATGGAAACTAAAAGTTTTCATGTTTTAAATTACCTATATTGTTTGGTTCTTTAATAAGTGTCTCAAAAGTACCTTCTGGTGTCTACAACCCAAAAAAGCCTACAAGATTAGAAATTATTGATGTTCAAATAGAGATGCAAGATATATCATTGTTCCTGCTTTCAAAAACATGGATAAATCATGAGTGGCATAGGTCTTAGCTAGACAGATCAATGTGACTAAAGAAATCTCAAGTTAGGTAGGTTTTTATTTTTCTCCCCATTACTATTTCCTTTTACATGCCTAGCATGTATAGGAGGGTATAAAGAAAAGATTCAATTAAGGCTCTCTAGCCTTACATCAAGATACATAAGTTGCATTAAGGACAATTAAATTTAGAACTTAATAACAAATTGTACATTTTTTTAAAAATACACTAGCTAATGTGCTCAAGCTAAGCCAAACAACAAAGAATAAAGGCAGCAAAAATTCAGGATTCTTGTATTCTATTTATTGGAGCCACATGCAAATTTAGTAAATCACTATAGCCATCAAAAGCTCTTAATCTTTCCATTTAAAAAAGAAAAGCACTTTAAGCTAAATATCTATGGTGTATAATATGAATCATTTGCACACAAAGCATCAATTGCTACACAAATGTTTCTAGTCCATAGAAGATTTACTTAATCAATAACTATATAAATAAATATTAACAGAGCTTTTCCACTTGCCAATCTACAAATGACAAAGGAAACACAATTTCCCATCAAATACCTCATTAAACTAGATAGTAAAAGCTCATTTACCATTTTATAACAAAAATTGAACTCCTTTCTTCCTAACTATTATACAAGAGAGATGAAAGATGCAGGGAAATATGCAGCTAAAAGGGGAAAAAAATCAAAGCTAAAGGACAGAGAGATGAAAGAAATTATTGATTAGAAGAGTATACAGGTAGTACTGATTAAACCAAAAACAGAACTATACACAATTTTCCAATTAATTTTATAATTCTGATTACAGAAATCATGAACAACCCCAGAACATAGACAAAACTAGCCGACAAGACCCTTCTAATACACTTGACTTACCAGAATACAAGTAATATGTCTAAATACTTCCTATCACACTTTATTTCCCTGCATATTGAATAAAGGAAGACTTTAGCTTGTGTAGACACCAAAATTTCATTAATTCAATTTTGAACTTTATTTATTTAATTAATTTAGTTTTAGTTTTGTTTGTTTATTTAATTCAATTTTAGTTTTTTTTCCCTTTTATTTTATTTTTATTTTATTATTATTATTTATTCTTGTTTTCATATTCATTATTTTATTTTAACTGATTTAAGGTTGCAAATAATAATTCATGTTTCTTTTTTATTTTTATTTTTATTTTTATCTTTTCTCTCAAATTTTTTACACTAAACTTCAGAAAAAGGAAATTCTTAATAAAGATTTGATTTTCTATCTTTTTATTCAAACTCAGTTTTATATTGGAAATTAGCATTGAAAAGAAAACTATAAAATACAAAATAACATATGGCACAATGCAATAGGGCCAAGTGGCACACATGCAATAGAGCAAATGGGGCACATGCAATAGGGACAAGTGTCCCTTTATTTATTTCACAACACAACACCTAGAAGGTGAGGTGTTGGGACACTTGGGAGGCTTAGAAAAATTGAAAAAAAAAACAAATGAAAGAGGAAAAAAAAGAAAAGGCTTGCAGCTGAGAAAAAAAGAAGAAAAAAAAAGGAACGAAAAAAAGCTAAGGAGAAGAAAACAAAATAAGGGGGCTTCGGGCATGAGAAAAACAGTGGAAAAAGGGCAGCGGACGAAGAGGTCTGGGGCAGAGGAAAATTAGAAAGGAGCTTCAAGAGGGAAATCTGGAAAAATTGGAGGATTTTTCGGGGAGCAAAGAGAGAAAAAGAGAGCCAGAGAGAGAAAAACAAAAAAAGCAAGAAAAGAAAAACAGAGAGCTTCGTCTGGGGGTTGGGGAGAAAAAATAGAGAAACAAGACAAATCAAAGGGGAAGTGAGGGGAGGTCGGAGAGCAAAAGAAAAAGGAAAAGAACAGTGCGAAGGAAAAGAAACGAAGGAAAAAAAGGGGGCGGCGGACAAGGGGACTGAAGATCAAGAAAGGGAAAAATCTGGAAAATTGGGGGGAGTTTTCTGGGAAACAAAAACGAGAGAGGGAGAACCAGAGAGTAAGCCAGAGGAGAAAGGCTTCGGCAAAGTGAAGGAAAAAAATTGAAGAAAAACAGAGCAAGAAAGGAAAAATTGAGGAAGAATTTCGAGCAAGAAGCAAGAAGGAAAAGAAGAAAAGCTTGGGCGGAGGAGTGAATCTTGTGGTCAGCTCCAGAATCCATCATCACCTGCGAAATTTCACCAAGCAGGAGCACAGTAAGATTCTTTTTTTTTCTCTCTTTAAATTTCAGTTCTTTTCAACCCTTTGAAACGGGTCTTCCGCAGCTTTATTTAGTGCAATTTGCGTGATTAATTGTCCACAATTTTTGAATACGCATGCTGTATATGTTGATTGGACTGCATTCTGTGTCTCTGACAAATTTTGGGGCCGATTATAGTTCAATGGAGCAAAGGATTGATTAAATTTTTTATACCCTTAACCTGTTCGATGAAATGCTTGAGTGAAAATTCTATTTGATAAATGATTCATCTGCACTTTGCCGTGTTAAGAAAATGAAAAGACAGTAAGTTCAATGTTTTGTCAAAACATAAAATCTGTTTTTCATAGTAGAAAGGATAGTTTTGATCCCGAGGGGGCTTGTGTGCAGCACCTTTTCTATTTTGCCGTTTCATATTTTTCCCTTTTTGTATGAATTCAAATTAATGTTAGGAGAGGGAGTTTCTTTTTGTGGATTTCGTTGTCTGTTGGGAACGGCTAGAGTTGAAATTGATTTTCGGTGTGGCTCTGATTGCAAAGAAGGACAGAAATGGCCGTCTGATGTAGAACCCGTTTGGAGAAGATGATTATTTGTTTAATTTACAATTTCAGCCCCTCCATTTCCATTTCTTCATAATTTGACCCCAAAGTTCTAAAGACTTCATAATTTGACCCCAAAACTTTTATAAATGTTTTCAATTGGGTCCCTGCTACAATTGCAAATTAGTCTCTGAACTTTATCTTTCCTTCAATTTTGGCCCCAAATTTCTGGAAATCATTATTAGGCCCTAAAACTTTTTGATATTTGCAATTTGGTCCTTGGCAGCTTTAATTTCGCAACCTCATTGCTTGTTTGCTTCAATTAACCAACATGTTTGTTTAAATTGCACTTAATTCATAATTTTTAGGGATTTATGACCAAGTTGCATATTTTCTTTAATTTCCTCAATTAAATTGGTACCCTGATCATTTTATTGTTTTGGAGGGTAAATAAGTAATTGCATCTCATTAGGGGCACCAACTCAAGGGAGGTACACTCTATCTCTCATTTTGACTTTATTTGATCCTATGTGCCCGTGCCCTTAATGTGACCTTATGTGCTTAATTGCATGCCTTTTGAATGTTTTCATTTTATTTATTTATTTATTTATTGGCTTTATTTGTTTATTTTTATATTTATTTTAATTTGATTATTTGAAAGGCATTTAAATGCCGAGTTGTAATAGTTAGGAGTTTATTTATTTATTTATTCCTTCCCCCCTTAGACTGTAGTTAGGGCCCTCTAATGTAATAGTTAGGACTTTATTTGCTTTATTTGTTTCGTGTGTTTTGCATGCCTATGTGTTATGTGTTACTCGCTTTCTTAGGGTCTTGCATCTAGATATCATGATTATGTGTTACGTGTTTATGTGAACTTATGTGTTTATTTGCTTTTTGATTAGTTTTAACATGATTAGTTAGTTATAAATGAATGCATGTCGTCACCAACACTAGTCCAACGCTAGTTGTGGCCCTTTTTACGATTCCACATTAGTCCAACGCTAGTTGTGGTCCTGTTCCCCGTCTTCTCGCTAGTCCAACGCTAGTGAGAACTTATAGATATGGGTTAGTCCAACGATAGACCTTAGGAACCATTCTACGCGTTAGATCATGATTGTGTGATAAAATCACTTCATCTCATGCATGTTTTTCACTTTTTAGGGTTTTTACCATTTGCATGACACTTTCCTTATACCATGTTCCCCTTATATATATATTCATTACCCCATGTTCCCCCTTATATTGTATATTCCTTATCCCATATTCCCCTTATATTTTTATTCCCTATCCCTATGTGTGAGACATAACATTAGACTTGCATTTCATATAAGAAAATTAGAGATAAGCTAGTACATTTGCCTTGATTAGATTAGGAGATGCCCCTTGAATATGGGATATGGACGAGTTTGGCTTTCTAGTTTTAGCACGCTCGTATTCCCTCTATAAAAGGGAAAATTGAGTCACGAGTATTAGTCTCCCCATACTCGATATGATGCATCCCTTTAGATCATGTATGCGTAGATAATTATTTTATTTTTCTTTTCTTTTCACTTCTCTTTGAGTCTCATACTTTTGCATAATTCGTGACTTCTTCGAAAGTTTACTTTTGGGTGTCGCAATTAATGCGATTTGCATCAAATAACTTCGAAAAGATATTCTGACCCCCGATAATTAGGTATAAGTTTGCATTCATGTAAATACCTCCAAAATGTGATAAATTTTTAGGTTAAAATAAGAAAATCCTTGACTAAATCACGCAACTAGCCTTGACTAGGTTGAAAGGGTGTTTTGGATTTTTATCCTTGCCTTCCTTTTCTTCAAATATGACTCCCGAATCTTTTTCTTTGATTTTCCGTAGATTTGGAGTCGTTTAAAAAGGGTTTTTTACCTTTTCTTTAAAAATTCATTTTTTAGGTGACTTGGTACACCTTAGAGTCGATACCAAGTGGCGACTCCGATTTTTTATTCAAAAAACCTTTTTAAACTATTATTTTTGGGTCGAAAATCGTCGTATTTTTAAGTCCCATTTAGAACCCACTTTATTTATTCATTTTATAAAATCAAAAACTCATTTTTTTACCCAAAATAAAACAAAATCCATTTTTCTAAACATTTGATTTTTCATTTCAAAAAATGGGGCGCGACAGTTGCCGACTCCACTGGGGACTTAGAGAGTCCGAACAAAATTTGATTTAGTCCAATCTTTTTCTTCTTTTAACCTTTTTATATATCACATTTGGAGGTTTAGGGTTGCATTTTTCCTTTTTAGGATTTTCATGCATCTAACACACAATCATCTCAAATATCCACGTATGCGATCGTTTATGTGTTTACTTCTCATTTGTGTTTGTATATCGCGTTGGCATTTTTTGTGGGGGAAAATAGTTACCCTAGGACCTTCCACCCGCTTTTAAATGGTATTCAATCTCTCCCTTCAATAAGGGCACTTCATACGTGCATACGTTTTACTTTTATATCCCTCATTTCTTTTTACTTTTAGCGGTTGTCCATACCACTCTTTCCTTATTAGGATTAGATCGATCCACTTGGACATGTGGTCGTGGCACGACATGCACGTAGCATGTCCGAGGGATCACCTGAACCACCGACTCTTGGGCATTGGGATTGATGACCTTTCGCCTTTGGTCTGAAGGTTTGGGAGCCTTAAAACCTCGTCAAAGTCTAGGTGCATTAGTGGCCCCAACCTCATGCATCCATGATTAGATTACCTAGGTTAGAGTCAACCATATCCAACTAGGAACACTAGGCACGAAGGGAGGGATTTCCACCCCTTTTTCCTTATTTTTCTTTTTGCTTTTGTATTATCTAATTGCTTAACGTGCTATGTGTTATTTGTTGAACTAACATTTCCTTGTTTTTTCATCTTTTGCATTCACAAACACTAGGAAATAAGAGTTCTGGCGTAATACTCTTTTAAAACCTACCCTCTTAGATAGGTTTGTTACACGTTTAAATTTCAATGTATGGCATTCATAGGTTAATAATTGCATATCATTTTAGGCCCACCCTGGCATATGAAGGGTTCCTTAGGTCATGTTTCATTTCAAATTGCATATTTAATTTCTTTAATAAATTGGCATCATGCATAAGCCTTAGAGGGAATGCCATGAATAAGCTGCTAGGAATAAGCCACCTCGTGTCTCGGATATGTAATCCAATGAGAATTGCACGTCTATATTTCTTGTATCGTCCAAAGGGGTAGTGCACGAGGTAAGGTAGGATCCGATCTTTCGAAGATGGCAAAGCAATTTTTGCATATTAGAATATGAGCATCTAACATCATTTTTGGCCATTTTTAACAAAACTGGTAAAATTCCTTGTGTAAAGGACATTAATTTGAAGAAATTCACAAATAATGCATTATTGTTGAGATGGTAAATATATTGAGGCCAAATCTTGATTTTAGAAGGCTCATAGAGTGATGTATCGCAATGAATTTTTAAAACTACTAATGGACATTCAATTCAATCAATTTTCAAATAAACCATCAAATTCATCCAATCCATTTTGTCAATTAATCCATTTTTTAGGACAATCTAGTCAATTTTGAATAAAACATCAATTTTATTTGACCAATTTACCCTTTTTTAGGGTGATCCAGTCAATTTTGAATAAATGATCAAATTTCATTCAATTCGTTTGACAAGTTTAGGGTGATCTAGTCAATTTTGAATAAATCATCAATTTCATCCGATCCATTTGACAATTTAGGGTTTCGATGCCAGTTTTAGGACTGGAATGGCTAGTTGTTTTGAGAAAAATCATCCATTGCGTTCATTCCATTTGGATTGATTTAGGGTTTCTATCCATGTTAAGAAATTGCAATAGTTAAATTGATTTGAATGAATTTCTGTGCCAACCAAAACCATTCATTCATTCGGATTTGTTCTCATTCTGTTAGAGGTCTCCCGCTGTTCAATTGATTCAAAATTTTCAAATCACCTTCAAATCGAATGGCAATAAGTTGATCGGATCCATCAGGTATTGTATAGTGCCTACCCTAAAGGATTGCATTTCATGCTAGGCCAACTCTTGGCATAAAAAGGGTCCCCCAATAGGGCATGCATCCGAATTACCTCGTGTCTTTTCTTTTTCTTTCTTTTCTTGCTTTGTCAACAGCTGGTCAAGAGAGGAATTTAAATAGGATTTTTCCTAAATTTTGGATAATGCAAATATAGTTACATAAAGAAACCCCATCATTACATGGTCATATAGCCGAGGTTCAAGAAATAGTGTAAACATGAGTACACATCCTAAATCGTTTAAGGTGTTAAAACAAATTTCAATAAGTTAAGCATGGAAATGACGGTCCCAACGTCGCGTAATCGATCAATTAGTTGCTGGAAGTGGCAGTGGTACTCAACATGAGCCTTTACCTGCTAGTCAAACTGAACCACAACCACTATCCATATCTCATACTCAAACCCTTTTTCCTCCATATCCACTTGAAGAAGCTTTACCTATCCCACTCATGGCTTACCACCTACCTATACACTCAATATTCACATAAATTCTCCTCACACTCAAGTTCCTCAAAAATTATCCACCTGTTGGGACCATTGATTTTTCTCCCTCTTGAAGGGAGTTTCGATAAATTTGGGGAATTGTTTTGATTAAAACCAATGAAAAATCGTTCATGCGTATGTCTTTTGTCTAACTATGTTTTTTGTAAATAGTTTTCAATCAAGTGGCTTTTAAAAACACGTTTCGTTTAGCAAGTAACATGATATTAAGTTTGGTTTTTCTTTCTTAAAATGCAATAAAGTGTACAGTTTTATATGTTCTGTGACTTACACATTCTTTTCAAATAGCCCAGAATAAAACCCCCTGACCCTTTGGATATTACCATTCCGGAATTTGATGGCTGTAATCTCGATACCGCATGAATGTAGGAATAGCGATGAGGTATTCGAACATACTTCAAAGAGATTCGAAGGAGGAACTCAGACCGAATGGGGATCAAGATGAAAAAAATAAAATTAGTGGTCACTTGAATAAAAAGCAGAAAAGGGGGCTGATGGAAAGCATGTCAAGAACAATAAATTTTTATTTGATGAGAAACAACCAAATGTAGTCAAAAAAAGCAACCTGTGCTTACAATAAAAGAGTCAAATCGTGACTATTCGGAAAAGAGATAGCGTGACTACTCAGACAAGAGACAAAATGTTGAGGCAACTGTTGTCGGCGCAAGATTGGAAAGGGTTTGCTGTCAAAAAAAAACAGAGGAAAAGAAAAGAAAAAGGGAGAGTATTGTCCGGCGACCACTTATGTTACACAGATATGACTGAACAGGAGTTTTCCTCAATCAATTAGTTCAGATACATGTAAGAAATTTCGCATTATTGAAAGTTTCCTTTCAGAGTTAATGTAAGGAATGGAATAAAAGTCAGACCATCTTCTTTTCCAATCAAACACTCTATCTTTAGTTATCCCTTTTGAACCTTTAGAATAGATTATTTCGTTTGGCAATACTTGAGGATCGCAAACCCTACACTGGGGCAAATTTAGTTTTGGAAAAGAAAAAGAGAGGAAAAACCCCACACTGGGGTAAATTTAGTTTTGGAAAAGGAAAAGAGAAAACCCCACACTGGGGCAAATTCAATTTTTGAAGGAAAGCTGAAAGAAAAGGAAATAATCAAAATAAAACCTCAGTTAAAAATAAACTGAGACAAATTGTGAACATTTCAAAGGATGAATGGAATGACAGAAGGCCGAAAAAAGAAAAATGAAATGAAAGAAAAGAGAATCTCAGTTAAGAATAAACTGGAGCAAGTTTTGGTTTAACCCTAATATAGGGTTGATGCAAATCTGCTTTCAAACCTTAACTTTTCTAAGCACCCCACCTGACCCCATTACAAAAGCCGAAAGTCCTGACTTCTGTTCTTTGCAATATCTCTGTCAAGAAATTTGCTAATTAATTCGCAAATGATGTTCATATACTGATGCCAGGAAATTTTTTAGATGTATTTCTGAATTGATTAGGTGTAAGGTTGACACTGCTCATCGTGTGAAAACCCGCAAGGACGCCTTTAAAAGAAAAAGAAAAGAAGAAAAATAGGAAAGAAAAAGGAAAAATGAATAAAAGAAAATAAAAAGGTAGGAGTAACCTTAGTGAAAACCCGAAAGGGCGCTAAGGTAGGGTTTTATGAGAAAAAGTGAGTTTGGGGTTTGAAAGACTAGTGATTCAGTTCATTGGATATTGAGATTTTTCTACCAGGCATTGAACTCCGGAAGGACGATATCCAAAGGGTCAAGTGTGGCAATTTGTTCAAGATCAAAGTGTTTTGGTTCATCAAACATAAACTTTTGAGTGTACATGTTCATTTCTTTAAAAATCAATTTTCTATCAATAAAGGTAAATCATTGCTTTCATGTTACTTGGATTTTCATCGTTTTTGTGTAAATAAAATATTTTTCTTGTGTTTCATGGTTTCATTTATTTCTTTGGGTTTATCAAATGGCAATCCTTCTGATTTATTGAAAGTCCCTGGACACCAAATGCTATACTTCATCAGCATTGGAAGTCAACGAAACTTGATACAGTTCACAGAGTAAAGTTGAGTTTTGCAGCATCGAGGGGAAAACATCAAAATACTCATGTTTATACGTTTCTCGAAAGCCGGACAGATCGAATGGTGGTGGCATTATTTTGATTGTTTCACATAGCAAAACTGGAAAATTTATTTTTGTAATAAAGTCATGGAATGTCGCCCAACAATTAAACATTCAGGGTTCAAATAGAAGAAGAAGTGCGAATCAAGTTCTTAAGGAGGAGCAACAATGCCACAATGCAAAGCAAATGATAGGTTGTACAAAAATGATTCAAACTGGGGCAATTTTTGAAAAAGAAAAAAACATTTTTAGATAAGTATTCAAGAATTTTTTTCATGCACTAACGTGTTTCTTTTATCACCGTTAGCATCGAATTTATCTCACTAACGTGTATTTTGTATTTCTTTTATCACCGTTAGCATCGAATTTATCTCACTAACGTGTGTTTTGTTTTTTCTATCACCGTTATCATCGAATTTATGTCACTAACGGTGTATTTTGTTTTTTCTATCACCGTTAGCATCGAGTTTATCTCACTAACGTGTGTTTTGTTTTTTCTATCACCGTTAGCATAGAGTTTATCTCACTAACGTGTGTTTTATTTTTCTATCACCATTAGTATCGAGTTTATCTCACTAACGTGTGTCGTGTTTTTTCTATCACCGTTAGCATCGATTTTATCTCACTAACGCGTGTCGTGTTTTTTCTATCATCATTAGCATCGAGTTTATCTCACTAACGTGTGTCGTGTGTTTTGTTTCTTTTATCACCGTTAGCATCGAGTTTATCTCACTAACGTGTGTTTTATTTTTCTATCACCGTTAGTATCGATTTTATCTCACTAACGTGTTTTTTCTTTTACCATTAGCATCGGATCCAACTGTGACGCTCCCACTTCTCCCTAAGGTGAACCAAAGGGTATCCGCGGAACGCCTGCCCAGCTCTCGCCAGGACTCAAGACAAATCGATTCAATTTTAACTATAATAACCAATAATACAGGTCTAATAATGAAAGGTCGCTTCCATACTTATATTTATAAACATCCAGTCTTACACCATGAGTACAAAATACATCAATTTTCAAAAGATATACAACTGCCCAAAAGATATCCGCTCGATTACAATCGAATCCTGTAGACACCAAAATTTCATTTAGCTTGATTTTAGCTTTATCTGTTATTTAATTCAATTTTATTTTTATTATTATTATTAATTAAATGATAGTTAGTGTTCATTTTGATTATTTTTATAAATTAGGCTCATTATTTTAAGGTATTTTTTGCATTATATTTCTAAACAAGGGGAAAATCCTCACAAAATTTGTTTTTAGCCCTTTAGATTTAACTACTTTAAAATAAATAAATTTTCTATTAGGAATTAATTTTGTTGTTTAAAATTGATTTGGAAAAAAACAAGGGGCGCGCTATTTCTTCTTCAGCATGCCGCTACAGTACAAAATTGCAGCTGTGATTTTCCAGCTCCTTTCCCACGGTTTTTTTGGTTTTTTTTAGCTCCATTAGATCATCCCAATCTCAAAGCCACTTGGATTTAATCCCTACACTAAGAGAATCATAGGACAAGAGCTCATCCAATGGTTTATAATTCTTCATGAAGATATCATTTCAGCGGCACCATTAGATGTTAGGTTTAGGAATCTGGGTAGCTATAAAAAGGTTATAGAATCTGGGTGGCGGCTAAAAGAAAGATAGGAGAAGGTGACGGCGAGGAGAGTAAGAAAAAAGGGGAGAGCTTCGGGCAGACTGGGAACGAAGCAAGAAAAAAGAAGAAAGCTTCTGGTTACGGGCACGAGGAAAACAGCGAAGAAAGAAAAAGCAATAGAGGGGGGGCGGCTGAGTGGAAAGAAGAGTGAAACGAAGGAAAAAGGAAAAAGCTTCAAAAAGGGAGGCTTACGGGGAGAGGTCTTCGACTAAGAAAAAACAGCAAGGAAAAAAGAAAGAGCGAGAGATAGAGAGGCTTGTCGGATAGAAAGGAAAAAAAAGAAAAACCGAGAAAAGCTTGGGCTGGCTGAGGAAGAAAAAGAAAGAAAAAGCTTCAGGCCAGGCGAGAGAACAAGCTTGTGAAGAGGAGAAAGATCTGCAAGAAAGAGCAAGGATCTGAGGAGAAGGAAAAACAGCAACGGGAAGAACCAGATTTCTCAGAAAAATTTGTTAAAAGGCTGGTCGTTCAACCATTTTCGGGGAGGATTTTCTCTTTTGATACGGGTCCTTTTGATGCCTTTATGATTTCTGCACTTTCTCTAGTGTTTGGGGAACAAGTTTGGTTCTGAACACTTTGAAGAAAAACACCGATACAGCCTTCAAATTTGGATCTCAAGTTCGGGTCTTCACAGTTCTTCACCAAAGTTTGCATCTTGGGTTTTTTGATGCTTTGCGGATCTGGCTCATCCACGAGTGTTCACGGTGACTTGATCATACAAAGCAACGAAGGGAGGTTAGAAATGACTCTAACTTGGTTTGTTCTCCTTAACCAGTTTCCCCTTTTCCTTTCTCTTTGTTCACGTCTCTGGTTGCTGCAATTTTTTTTTTTTGTTCTTCCTTAGTTCTTTGTTTTTTGCTTCTTCTTATGCCTTCCTTGTGATAGAGTCTTTTCCTTGTGCGTTTTTTTGTGTGTGTTAGGTTATAAAATGCATGAAGTACATGATCTTGTTGGTGTGATGATTTGCTCTATGTGTAAAAAGAAAACCCAGTATATTGCGGAAGTTTCTTGCCAAAGATTTGTGTGCGTTGCTGATTGAATCTCTAAGATTTCGCTGCTTAAGATCAGAATCTGATGTTCGTTTGAGATTTCAGTTATGCCTAGCAAAGAGGAACTTGCACACTTGCACCAAAAACCCAGGGAATAGAGAAAAGCTGGATTCATTCTTATGTCTTGCTGTTTTCTTTCTCGCAACAGCCCGCCAAGTGGGTTTCATTGCCTGATGGGTCATTTAATCCTGTGTTTGAAAAAAAAGAAATCGATGTTGAAGTCGTGTGTTCTCGATCCAAAGCTACAGAAAAACAGGCTCGAACGTTTGACGAGTAGATGAACTTCCGTAGCTTTTAGAAAGTTTCAATCAGGCTACCTGAAATTTTTGTTGAAAATACATATTTTGGTCCCTCTCTACTATAGATTTCCTTTGTTTGCATGTTCTGTTTTGTGTTAATGATGGTTGTATAGAATTTGACAAGACTTGGGCTTTGTTTAAAACTTTTGCAAGCTTTCTAGGTTGCTAATAAGCTGCAAAGTTGCAGCATGAATGATGGCTGGGAAACTGCGGAAGCATCAGCTTCTTCGTATGCTTTGCATGGGAAGTTCTGAAAATCACAGTTTAACCCCTCAAGTTCCCCATAATGCTACTTTGGCCCAAAAATTGGAAAAATATAATCAATTTTACCCCTTCAACATATTGTTTTCTTTTGGCATGCTTTAATTCGATTCTTGGACAGAATATTCATGAGTTTTGGGATGAATTTTTGAGGTTTTCATGATTGTTTGATAGATTTATAGTTTGACTTGGTGTTTAGTAAAATAATTAGGAGTTATAGGTAATTTTGTTTGTTTGATTATAAAAAATGAGTTTTCATTCATCTTTTGTGAAGTTTTAGCATGTGTTTTCGATAGGTCTCATCTTAAGCCTTTAATATTAGTATTTCATTTTAGACTCTCAAAACTTTTTAATTATTTTACTTAGGTCCTTGTTTGCTTTAATTTCTTGAACATGGATGGTTTTATTTTATGTAAATACCTTAAGTGATTTCATTTCGTGTTTAATTTTAATTTAGTATTTATATTCATTTCATGTGATTATTTGTTAATTAAAGTGATGCCTTGACCTTTTCTTTGTTTTTGGAGGGTAAATAAGAAAATTTCATCTCATTAGGGCACCAATTCAAGGGAGGTACACTCTACCCCTTTATTTTGATTTTTACTTGACCCTATGTGCCCCTATGTAACTTTATGTGTTTAATTGCATGCCTTTTGAATGTTTTCATTTCATTTAGTTATTTATTTAGACTTTAGTTGTTTTAATGTTGTATATTTATTTTAATTCAATTTTGGTTATTTGAAAGGCATTTAAATGCCAAGTTGTAATAGTTAGGGGGTTCAAGATCTGTATTTAGATAGTATATGTAATAGTTAGGTATTTATTTTATTTATTTCATTTTTTCCCCTTAGATTGTAGTAGGGCCCCCCTAATGTAATAGTTAGGGCTTGTTTGCTTTATTTGCTTGGTATGTTTTGCATGCTTATGTGTTATGTGTTATCCGCTTTCTTAGGGCCTTGCATTTAGATATCATGATTATGTGTTATGTGTTTATGTGATATTATGTGTTTACTTGCTTTATTATGCTTTATATTATTTGTTTAGTTATAATCAATGTGTGACGTCACCACACTAGTCCAACGCTAGTTGTGGTCCATTTCCCGATTCCACACTAGTCCAATGCTAGGTGTGGCCTTTTGTTTCGATTTTTCATACTAGTCCAACGCTAGTAAGGGCTCATAGACATGGGCTAGTCCAACGCTAGACCCTTAGGGACCCATCCATGCGTTAGATCATGCTCGTGTAATAAAATCACTTCATCTCATGTATGTTTTCATTTTTAGGGTTTTTTACCATTTTTGCATGACACCTTCCTTATATATGTATATCCTTTATCCCATACTCCCCTTATATATGTATTTTTCTCCCATATTTCCCTTATACACACATTCCTTATCCCACATTCCCCTCATATACATCCCCTATCCCATATTCCCTCTTATATCCATATCCCGTATTTTTATATTTTCCTTTATATTATCCTATGTATGAGACATGATATTAGATTTGCATTTCATTTAGGAAAATTAGAATTAGGTTAGTACATTTGCTTGATTAGATTAGGAAATAACCCCTTAAATATGAGATATGGACGAGTTTGGCTTTTTAGCCTTAGCACGCTCGTACTCCCTCTATAAAAGGGAAAATTGAAGTCACGAGTCTTAGCTCCCCGTACCCGTTATGATGCAACCCTTTAGGTCATGTATATTTGTATATTATTATTTTCCTTTTCTTTTCTTAGAGTCTCATGTTTTTGCACAATCCGTGACTTCTTCGAAAGTTTACTTTTGGGCATCGCAATTAATACGATTTACATCAAATAACTTCGAAGAGACATTTTGACCTCGATAATTAGGTCTAGGTTTGCATTCATATAGTACGTCCAAATGTGATAAATTCTTAGGTTAAATTAAGAAAATTTTTGACTAAATCGCGCAACTAGCCTTGGCTAGATTGAAAGGGGCGCCTTGGATTTTTATTCTTGCCTTCCCTTTCTTCAAATGTGACTCCCGAATCTTTTTCTTCTGATTTCCGTAGATTTGGAGTCGTTTAAAAAGGGTTTTTCTACTTTTTCTTTAAAAATTTATTTTTTTAGGTGACTTGGTACACCTTAACTCGATACCAAGTGGCAACTCTTGTTTTTATTTAAAACCCTTTTTAAACTTTATTTTGGGTCAAAACCGTCGCATTTTCAAAGTCCCATTTAGACGTATTTCATATTTTATTCATTTATTTTCTAAAAAATCAAAAACTCATTTTTCAAATCAAAATCAACTAAAAATTCATTTTCTAAACACATTATTTTTTCTTATTCAAAAATGGGGGCGCGAAAAATCCCTATTACAAAAGTCCATCCAAAAGACTTCCTCCAAGTTTCACTTCAGATCCATCCCTGTTAAGAAAAAACAAATCTACGGGGTGAGCAATCGCTCGTGAGGCCAAGAAAACACACATGCAAGCACGTTGTCCAAGAAACAATCCCATTCAACAATTAAAACAATAATATTCACGTAAATAACAATTCGAGCGAGAATATGTAACCAGAAACAATTCAAGGATACAAGAAGCTCTCAGGAGCTATTTTCCACTTGCACAATCCAGAAACCTCCACGACTTGACACTCCGTCAATCGGGTAGGTTTAGTCCGTAGAACTTCACTTATCCTATCCCCGATCACCGTTACATACCCCCGGGTCCGCCTGTCATTTGTTTGGGCGATATTGCTCGAGTATGCCAAGCAAGATCTCTCCATTAGATCAAACTTATACGTGTTTCCTATGGCTCCCCAAGCTTCTTGACCGTGCCCATGGCTGGCTCGAGTCGCAAGGTCAGCCGATGAGATTTGGGCGTCCCCACTTGTATCACTAGGAGTCAAGGAGGTTCACTCCACTCGACTTATGTAGCCATAGCATAAATAAACATTGGAAACATTTCACTTAATTCATTTAGCAAGTCACTTCGAGTAATTCACTTCAAGTAATTCCAGTACATTTTCACGTAAATATTCACTTCAAGTATTTCATGTCAAGTAATTCAAGTACACTTCACGTAAATGAGAACGAGTGCGGTAAAAGTACACACTCGACTCAGCATTTTCAAAATATTCAACCACTAATAACGATTAAGCACGTAACAAGTTCACATACACTTGACACTCACCTAATCAAAAAGGAGAGTAAGAAGCATGATTCAAGTACTTAGGCGTCCACCGTGAGGTCCTCTTGAGGGTCCCCTTGAATGTCTGAGCACACAATAGGTATCTATTACACACTATCATTTACAAATGCCCAATTATCAAGAAAGAGATTGTACACTTGTACAATCCAAGAAAATCTCATGAAAATGAGCCTTAGTTGCTCAAAATTCAAGATTCGAAGGTGGTGTTCAATAGCACAAGGAAAAACTAATTTCCTTCGTGAAAACAAGTCCAAAATAGGTCAAGTAGTATTGAAGGATAGGGAAGAGTCTCGAAAACTCAATTCCCGTCAAGTTTGAAAATTTTCAGATTTGAGGTGCACTTTTGGAAAAATCATATCTCACTCTCTGTAGGTCCAAAATTGGAAAACTTGGCACCGTTGGAAAATAATTCCAAATTACTAAAAGTTCCTAGAAGGTACTTTTCAATGATTCAAAACGGAAGTCACTCAAATTTAGGCTTCAAGTGGCTGTTTTGGACTCCTAAGACAGGTTCAAGGTTGGTTTTTGGGCGAACTTTGGAAATTCGGAAAAATTCACAGAATGCGAACTAGCCTCTCAAATTTGGAACTCAATTAGAGTTACAATCAAAGTTTAAAACACCACAAACAGAATAAGAATCGGAGTTTTGATCGCCCAGATATAGCGGCTCAAAGTTGGTTCAAAATGAAGGCCACTGGGCAATTTCCAGATTTGAAACATAGACTTTGGGATTCTAGTTGAGCATCGAAAATAGACTTGAAATAAATCAGCCCAGAATTAGGGTTTTCTTTCACTGAGACAGTTTCGTAATTCGGCCATGACTCACTCAATTCAACTTGGAATTGAGTGTGGTTGGTGGCGTTGGAAACTACACTCATAAGGTTACAATGTCTCAGAAGAAATCGTTTTAAAATTCTGTCCACAACTAGCTCATATTTGGGCATCAAGTTGCAGCGCATAACAGGTTTCCCAACTCAGCCAAAAAACAGGACAGGTGACTTTGAAAGGCTGGTACGGTTCACTCAAGTAGAATCAGGGAATGCATTTTATACCGTTGGAAAACTGGGAGTGTCTAGTTTCTAATGCCACAAATGGCACTCGATTTTGATGTCAGAGAAAAACGTTATGGTCGATACACAATCACTGCCAGAGAGACTCTGGTCACGTTTTCCAGTTTTGGTGAAGTTTCAAAATCTCAACTTTTACCCAACCAAATCAAGTAATTTTTTTTGAGGAAACTTTCTACACAACCCATACTACACATTTACATCAAAATCAAGTCAATTGGACCACAAAAATTGCACCAAAGAGGCACGGCAAAACAGGGGCAGAACCGTCCCTTTTTCCCATGTCACTTCCTTTGAGTTTTCTTCCACAATACAACTTATTTTCATCAGCTTAAGCACTAATCCAACACAAATAACATCCAATATCATCAAATCAGCTCATCAAGTCCATTGTGGGATTTCATAGAGCCCACTCACAAGATTTCCAACAATATAGAGCTACCCACATGCATCTATAAGCTTATAAGTGCAATACAACTTATATAAACCAAGATTCAAGAGGTTGATCATTTGTTACCTCCTTAGGTGACTAAAGCAGAAATTTTTGGCCCTTTGAAGCTCAAGAAAACCGTGAGAAACAAGCTCTTTTCCTAGCTTAGGTTGATCTCCAAGTGGTTTGCAAGTTGTAGTAAAAGTTTGAGGAGATTTGATGAAGAAATGAAGCAAGAAAATGAAGAGCTTTTGGTCCCTTCTTCCTCCTATGGGTGGCCGGCCAGCTTGAGCAAAGAGAGAGAGGGTGGTTGCTGAAATGAAGCTTCCTTGAGAAGCTTAAGTGTGTGGCCAAAAGGTGCTCCAAAAGTCAACTCTCCCCTCGCGCGCGCGCACGCGTTTCGTGCTCGATTCCTCTCGAGTTTGTTTCACTCGTGCACTGAACCTCCAATGCACTTCCATTCATACTATTATTATTCACTCTTAATAGTTTAAAAATAATGGTCTAAAGTCCCTCAATTAATCGCGCGCGCGAAAACGCGTACTTCCGATTTGTGCGCGATAAAGTGGAATTTCTAAGAAATTCTCATAACGATAGTATAACTAACTATTACTTGAGTATTTAAACATAAAAATAACTATCTTAGGGCTAATGTATGAGTTCTCACTCTCCAAACTCACTGTACTCTCAAATCGATTATTGTCTCCAAATGCATACTCACTATTCTAACTTAACGAGCTTTCAAAAAATTAAATTTTGAAACGAGTCATTTTAAAAATATAAGTAAGTCATAGTTCCATGTAATTGGGTCTAAAAGGGTTGAAATAAATATTCGGAGCAAACAGGCAATTAAATATTTAAATAAGCCAGTAATAGGAGTTTAAAATAAGTAAATTTGTGGGTCCTCACATGAGTCTAGTATTACTATCACAAATCTCCAATAAATTTGCATCAGCGCGTCTTTCGGAAAACTATTGACGCGCTAGCGGTATGCATTTAATTAGAACTCATTCACCTTTAATTTCTCAATTAACTTTCTTAATCTACTATTGATCATTCTTAATTTCCCCAAGATAATTACACTCTCGAATAGAATATCACCTCGAAACACATGTACTCATTATTTCTCACTTAAACGAACCTCCGAAAATTAAATTTGCTAACGGGACGTTTTAGAAACAAAAGGAAGACATTGTTCCATACTAATGGACTTAAAGTGGTTGAAATAAATTATTCAGAAGAAACGGGTGAATAAATATTTACATAAACCAATAACATTCGATAAAATAAGAAAATTTTCGGGTCCTCACACCAACCCACTAACGTGGCTTCTATCACCGTTAGCATCGAGTTTATCTCACTAATGTGTGTTTTGTTTTTTGTATCCGTTAGTATCGAATTTATCTCACTAACGTGTGTTTTGTCTTTTGTATCCGTTTTATCTTTTGTATCTGTTAGCATCGGGTCTAACCCACTAACGTGCCGTTTATATCTCGTTGGGATCGGGTTTCATCCCACCAATCTCGGCAGGACCGGGTTTTATCCCGCTGACCATTTTATATCACGTTAGGATCGGGTTTTATCCCACCAACCTCGGCAGGACCGGGTTTTATCCCATTGACCGTTTGTATCTTGTTGGGATCGGATTTCATCCCACCAATCTCGGCAGGACCGGGTTTTTATCCTGCTGACCGTTTATTTCTCGTTGGGATCGGGTTTTATCTCACCAACCTCGACAGGCTCGGGTTTCATCCCACTGACCGATGTTATGACAGGTTCGGGTCTTATCCCGCTGACCTTTTTTATGTTTACAGGTTTTAGCTCATGACAGAATAACCACAGGTAAGTATTTTGTGTCTACGTCTTTGTCTCGAGTCTCTTCGAAACTCAGATAAAGAGGGGCAAGCTGTAGACACCAAAATTTCATTAATTCAATTTTGAACTTTATTTATTTAATTAATTTAGTTTTAGTTTTGTTTGTTTATTTAATTCAATTTTAGTTTTTTCCCTTTTATTTTATTTTTATTTTATTATTATTATTTATTCTTGTTTTCATATTCATTATTTTATTTTAACTGATTTAAGATTGCAAATAGTAATTCATGTTTCTTTTTTATTTTATTTTTATTTTTATCTTTTCTCTCAAATTTTTTACACTAAACTTCAGAAAAAGGGAATTCTTAATAAAGATTCGATTTTCTATCTTTTTATTCAAACTCAGTTTTATATTGGAAATTAGCATTGAAAAGAAAACTACAAAATACAAAATAACATATGGCACAATGCAATAGGGCCAAGTGGCACACATGCAATAGAGCAAATGAGGCACATACAATAAGGACAAGTGTCCCTTTATTTATTTGACAACACAACACCTAGAAGCTGAGGTGTTGGGACACTTGGGAGGCTTAGAAAAATTGAAAAAAAAAACAAATGAAAGAGGAAAAAAAAGAAAAGGCTTGCGGCTGAGAAAAAAAGAAGAAAAAAAAAGGAACGAAAAAAAGCTAAGGAGAAGAAAACAAAAAAAGGGGGCTTCGGGCATGAGAAAAACAGAGGAAAAAGGGCGGCGGACGAAGAGGTCTGGGGCAGAGGAAAATTAGAAAGGAGCTTCAAGAGGGAAATCTGGAAAAATTGGAGGATTTTTCGGGGAGCAAAGAGAGCAAGAGAGAGCCAGAGAGAGAAAAACAAAAAAAAAGCAAGAAAAGAAAAACAAAGAGCTTCGTCTGGGGGTTGGGGAGAAAAAACAGAGAAACAACACAAATCAAAGAGGAAGTGAGGGGAGGTCGGAGAGCAAAAGAAAAAGGAAAAGAACAGAGCGAAGGAAAAGAAACGAAGGAAAAAAAGGGGGCGGCGGACAAGGGGACTGAAGATCAAGAAAAGGGAAAAATCTGGAAAATTGGGGGGAGTTTTCGGGGAAGCAAAAACGAGAGAGGGAGAACCAGAGAGTAAGCCAGAGGAGAAAGGCTTCGGCAAAGTGAAGGAAAAAAAATTGAAGAAAAACAGAGCAAGAAAGGAAAAATTGAGGAAGCATTTCGAGCAAGAAGCAAGAAGGAAAAGAAGAAAAGCTTGGGCGGAGGAGTGAATCTTGTGGTCAGCTCCAGAATCCATCATCACTTGCGAAATTTCACCAAGCAGGAGCACGGTAAGATTCTTTTTTCTCTCTTTAAATTTCAGTTCTTTTCAAGCCTTTGAAATGGGTCTTCCACAGCTTTATTTAGCGCAATTTGCCTTATTAATTGTCCACAATTTTTGAATACGCATGCTGTATATGTTGATTGGACTGCATTCTGTGTCTCTGACAAATTTTGGGGCCGATTATAGTTCAATGGAGCAAAGGATTGATGAAATTTTTTATACCCTTAACCTGTTCGATGAAATGCTTGAGTGAAAATTCTATTTGATAAATGATTCATCTGCACTTTGCGTGTTAAGAAAATGAAAAGACAGTAAGTTCAATGTTTTGTCAAAACATAAAATCTATTTTTCATAGTAGAAAGGATAGTTTTGATCCTGAGGGGGCTTGTGTGTGGCAACTTTTCTGTTTTGCCGTTTCATATTTTTCCCTTTTTGTATGAATTCAAATTAATGTTAGGAGAGGGAGTTTCTTTTTGTGGATTTCGTTGTCTGTTGGGAACGGCTAGAGTTGAAATTGATTTTCGGTGTGGCTCTGATTGCAAAGAAGGACAGAAATGGCCGTCTGATGTAGAACCCATTTGGAGAAGATGATTATTTGTTTAATTTACAATTTCAGCCCCTCCATTTCCCTTTCTTCATAATTTGACCCCAAAGTTGTAAAGACTTCATAATTTGACCCCAAGACTTTTGTAAATGCTTTCAATTGGGTCCCTGCTACAAATGCAAATTAGTCTCTGAACTTTATCTTTCCTTCAATTTTGGCCCCAAGTTCTGGAAATCATGATTAGGCCCTAAAAAATTTTTGATATTTGCAATTTGGTCCTTGGCAGCTTTAATTTCGCAACCTCATTGCTTGTTTGCTTCAATTAACCACCATGTTTTGTTTAAATTGCACTTAATTCATAATTTTAAGGGCTTTATGACCAAGTGAGCTTGTGTTTGCATATTTTCTTTAATTTTCTCAATTAAATTGGTACCCTGATCATTTTATTGTTTTGGAGGGTAAATAAGTAATTGCATCTCATTAGGGGCATCAACTCAAGGGAGGTACACTCTATCTCTCATTTTGACTTTATTTGATCCTATGTGCCCTTAGTGACCTTATGTGCTTAATTGCATGTCTTTTGAATGTTTTCATTTTATTTATTTATTGGCTTTATTTGTTTTATTTTTATATTTATTTTAATTTGATTATTTGAAAGGCATTTAAATGCCGAGTTGTAATAGTTAGGGGTTTATTTATTTATTTATTTATTTATTCCTTCCCCCCTTAGACTGTAGTTAGGGCCCCCTAATGTAATAGTTAGGACTTTATTTGCTTTATTTGCTTTATTTGTTTCGTGTGTTTTGCATGCCTATGTGTTATGTGTTACTCGCTTTCTTAGAGCCTTGCATTTAGATATCATGATTATGTGTTACGTGTTTATGTGAACTTCTGTGTTTATTTGCTTTTGATTAGTTTTACATGATTAGTTAGTTATAAATGAATGCATGTCGTCACCACACTAGTCCAACGCTAGTTATGGCCCTTTTTACGATTCCACACTAGTCCAACGCTAGTTGTGGTCCTGTTCCCCGTCTTCTCGCTAGTCCAACGCTAGTGAGAACTTATAGATATGGGTTAGTCTAACGCTAGACCCTTAGGAACCATTCTACGTGTTAGATCATGATTGTGTGATAAAATCACTTCATTTCATGCATGTTTTTCACTTTTTTAGGGTTTTTACCATTTTGCATGACACTTTCCTTATACCATGTTCCCCCTTATATGTATATTCCTTACCCCATGTTCCCCCTTATATGTATATTCCTTATCCCATATTCCCCCTTATACTTTTATTCCCTATCCCTATGTGTGAGACATAACATTAGACTTGCATTTCATATAAGAAAATTAGAGATAGGCTAGTACATTTGCTTGATTAGATTAGGAGATACCCCTTGACTATGGGATATGGACGAGTTTGACTTTCTAACCTTAGCACGCTCGTATTCCCTCTATAAAAGGGAAAATTGAGTCACGAGTATTAGTGTCCTCGTACCCGATATGATGCATCCCTTTAGATCATGTATGCATATATAATTATTTTATTTTTCTTTTCTTTTCACTTCTCTTTGAGTCTCATATTTTTGCATAATTCGTGACTTCTTCGAAAGTTTACTTTTGGGTGTCGCAATTAATGCGATTTGCATCAAATAACTTCGAAGAGATATTCTGACCCTGATAATTAGGTCTAGGTTTGCATTCATGTAAATACCTCCAAAATGTGATAAATTTTTAGGTTAAAATAAGAAAATCCTTGACTAAATCACACAACTAGCCTTGGCTAGGTTGAAAGGGTGCCTTGGATTTTTATCCTTGCCTTCCCTTTCTTCAAATGTGACTCCCGAATCTTTTTCTCTGATTTTCGTAGATTTGGAGCCGTTTAAAAAGGGTTTTTTACCTTTTCTTTAAAAATTCATTTTTTAGGTGACTTGGTACACCTTAACTCGATACCAAGTGGCGACTCCGATTTTTTATTCAAAAACCCTTTTTAAACTATTATTTTTGGGTCGAAATCATCGCACTTTTAAATCCCATTTAGACCCACTTTATTTATTCATTTTCTAAAATCAAAAACTCATTTTTTTACCCAAAATAAAACAAAAATCCATTTTTCTAAACATTTGATTTTTCATTTCAAAAAACGGGGCGCGATAGCTTGTCAGTGCAAACTTGTCATCAAAAAAGGACAGTGCAAAACTAGGGGGCTTAAATGCTAATTGATAACCAAACTAGGTCTTAAAAAATGACCACTGCTACTCTAAACCATGTCATTGGACAAAAGCAGAAAACATATTTCTCCTATCAAAAACTCTAGAACAATACCGCCGCATGGAAAACCTAAATATCTCATTCCTTCTAAAGCAGTCTAGAAACCTAATTCTAAAGACTAACAAGTCAGTTAACTATAATAATTACTTTCTTAGAACTTACGGATCTGGTTAAACATTAGATTGTCTTTGTTTGATGATTCTCGTGATATTAGATATATACTGCAATTCAACATGTAATCGGCAACAAGAACATTTTCAAAATTTCCAAGCAAAACAGAACAATACATGCACTATGCTAAATGAAACCTAGATCAAATTAACTAATTCTCCTACATTAAGCGGTGCTTGGACCCAAAACAGCAAAATTCAACTGAAATCTCATATTACAATTAAATTATTTATCTTTACAAATAAAATATACATCAAGTTAAACATGACCTAGCTAAAATTCAAAATCTTTCTAACTAACAAATATTGTCAACAAAATCATAGAAAAAAAATGCAATCTTCCAATACTTTGTATAAACTAACAAAATTCTCTTAAAGAAACTTACCATTGCTATCCTCGAGCAGCAAATGCATATGAACAATACAAGGGAATGCCACAATTGTCTGTAACCCTTATGCTTCAAATAGAAATAAAGATTCTAAGAACTGCAATAATAGTTTTTGAGAATCACCAAAATTACCTCATGAATGATGGGTGTGAATAAATAAAGCTCTTTGCCATCTCCTCGACTAATCCAATTTTCAGAAAAGCTAAAACATCTCCGCCATATCATTGCCTTCTCCACCACTGTTAAAATTGCTATTGTTCTATATTTTCACCAATATTCTTTGAATCTAATAGAATTTGAAATGAATCGATTTATTGACAACAAAAAGGAAGTAGGATCTATTGACAACAAAAAGGATGAGAGACAGAGCTAAGGATTTTATATTTCTTTAGTATTTCTATGTTTTTTTAGTTGGGTTTCTCGTTTCATCTTGTTTTTCCGTTTTCAAACAAATGACGTCGAATAGTGTTATACTCCCTCCATCTCAATGAAAGTGTCATACTTTCCATTTTGGGATGTTCCAAAATATTTGTTATGTTGAAAAAGTCAAAGCACCTTTTAGTCTCTCTTTCCAATATAGCCCTTCTTTCTAATCATATGTATGTTACCATTCAAATTTAAATTTTGAATTTATGGGAGTAAAATTGGAAAGAGAAGTACAAATACTACAATCAAATCATTATTCTTAAAAAGTTGGATTTCCCAAATATGACTAAATAAATGGGATGGAAGGAGTACTTTTTTCTTTTTATAAGTCGAATAGGGTAATATTTGTGATTGCACGTTGCACCATGTCAGTCATAAAAGAAATTTTCATATGACCAACACTATGCCAGTCACAAAAACATCCAGTTACAATGTAGTTTTATGGTTTTTTTTGTGACTTGTCCTAGTAGTCATAAAAAATTGAGTTTTATGACTAGCAATGAAATGTGAGTCACAAAAACTCATTTTTTCTTGTAGTGATAGTGTGCGTAGTACCACTATCGATGACACACATATCAATATCACTATAATTCTTATAAGACAAATATTATCACCATAATCCTTTGATCCCAAATGTTTGGTAACCATTTGTTTTTTAGGAAGAAAATACAATTATTATTATTATTATAAATCAATCAATCGTTATTCGCCTTCAGGATGCTTAAAGAGATTGGCTATGTCAAGATGTTGTATTAATATTATCAACGTTATAATTTTAATTGATCAAATGTACTTTGAGACATTTATCTTCAAGTCCTTATTTTCTTGCCTTTATCATTATTATCCCACTTCAGGTGATAATTTTTGCTCTTGTCATGGTAAGATACATATCTTTCAAAATCATAGTCGTGCCCACAACCATAATCACAAGTTAAACTTTTGTCACATTCACTTCTGGGAATGGACTATAGTTAGCATGCAATGAGCACAAAATACTTCTCAAAATTATCTCTCGATATTGTTGCTATAGGAGCATATTCAAGGAATCAAGTGTAGAGAATATTATTTTTAGTATATCTCATAAATAGTATTTTCTCTACACAATTTCAATTGAGAAATAATTCTGAATATTATAGAATTATGTGCTTGCCATAAATAAATTTATCTTACACTTTTGGAAGAATGACCATTTTCAGGTGGTCGAATCTTTTTTCTTTTAAATATTATAAATGACAAGTGGATCCTCAAGCGTAATTAATTTTCTACATTAATAAATAATTCTTTCGATAAGATAAGTGAGTAGAATTGAAAGAAAAAATATTACCTCAAGGATGTCGAAAAGTATATGTTCGTACTTAGTGATTGTTTAGAAGTAGGCATTGTACTCAAGGAGAGCACAAGAATCGAGATATGTGTTCTCCAATCATCTAAGGTACAGGCTCACACTTTATCTTCGCTCAAGGTAAAGACTCGTGTTTCACTTTTAATCAGAAGTAAAGACTCGTGTTGATAACGTGTTGTAAAACTAATACTAATGTGATATAGGATTTGAGTTATTTATGTGGTGGGTATTATGCTAAGAAAAACAAGAAAACTAAAGAACTCAAGAGAAGAGAAAAGTAAAAAAGAAACTATTTTAATGAAATTTCAATTTTCTTTTACTAATTCTATTACTTTGATATAAGGGGGGTTAATCTTTATTTATAAGAGAATTCAAATTATGTCAACTAACTTCTTCAAAATGGTGATAAGATCTTCTCATAAGTTGTACCAAATTTATCACCTCAAAAGACGTGATAACTTTATCAAAAGTCATGATAGCTTTGGCATCTCAAAAGTTGTGATGAATATCGCCTATTCTGGGGTTTATCAGTGGTGGTATACAATCTGTTTATGCACCAATGGAAACCTTTATACTGAAGCTCTTTTTCTATTATTTCTTTCCACCATATTCTTAATAGTAGATTGGTTATACCTACAACCAAAATGGAAACCAAGTGTTTCATAGTTCAAAAATGCTAAATCTCGTCTGAATCACCAATTGTCAAAACTCTTCGATGTAAGTTCCTTGGTGTGATAACTTTGTCACCTTGAAGGATATGAAAAGCTTGTCATCATCTAATAGATGAGATATATGTGATAGACGTTTAAAATATTTAATTATTTCAAATAGTAGTAATGATAATATTACTAATATTAATTAATGGTTTAAATTTGAATATTTTGAGATTCTATATATATATATATATATATATATATATATATATATCCTATCTCATTCTACCTATACAAAAAGCGAGGGTTTGCAATTGAGATTCCCATCAATTGATTGCATCCTCTTAGGCCTCATTTGGAGTTGCGGTAAATTATTGAAAAGTACTTTACCTAATAGAGTTTTTAATAAAAGTACTTATTAAGTGTTTAAGTACTTTTAAGTATATTGTTTGGACACATAGTTGAATAAATACTTATTGTATTGGATAATGTGTAATTTTAAATTTTTTAAATATATATCTCTTTATTTAGTTCATAATATAAGATAAATAATTAAATTTAATGTTTTATTTTTAAAAACACAAGCTATTCGAAAAGCACGAAATTTTAATTTTTGCTAAAAGTGCTTTTAAAGCCAAAAATTTTGCTCCTAATTTGATGGGATAATTTTCACTAAATACCTCAAAGTTACTTTTAGCACCCAAAATTGCTTTTTTAACCAAAAGTAGCTTATAGTTTCTTGGTTGATTGAGATTGTTGTGGCAATTATTGTAATTTGAATCAATGTTAGTGGGTCTTTCTATTTCAACATGGATTGGCTGGATTTTTGGTCATTTTATAGCTTTTATTGTGTCAGCAAGCAATGTACTGAAACGTCACGTGGGAGGTGAAATCTTTGTGACAGTCCCACCTCTCCCTAGGGCGAGATCAGCGGATTGCCTGCCCAATTCTTGCCGGGGCTCAGTCGAATAAAGAACTAGTAACTCAAGATAACTAATGAAATATCTTCAAGGAAAGGAGTACAAACCCTAATGGAAATATAATCACCAAATCAACTTTCCAAACTTAGAATATAGAGCCAAATATCAAACTTACCACTCCACACTTAAATTACAAGGCATACGTCGAACTTACAAATTCAAACTTACAAGAGTCAAAAGTAAAGGTCTTCTAAACAAAAAGGCTACAAGCCAAAGTACAAGTTCAAGACGAAAGTTAAACTATGAAAATTCTTGACCATAATTCCATCCCAGATTTGTTAAGGAAAACAAAAGGAGTGGGGTGAGCTAAATCTCAGTGAGGTTCCAAATAAACATATAAGCACATAACCAAATAAAGGCGTAATATAAACAAGTAAACACCGTATTGTACTATAACAATTTAATCACAGTTCAATTCAAGGATACGAGTGGCTTCCAAAAGCCAAATCCATTTGAGCTTGATCATAACAAGAATCCGTTGACTCTCCGTCAACGTTTGCGTTCAAAGAATATAATGTCCATAGAACACCGCTTTCTCCAAATCCCACCCACCAGTCACCGGGGCCGAACACCACAAACAGTAAGTAGGTAATACTCGAGTATACCAATTTCCAGATTCAGTAAACAGTCCTCAGGGTTTATCGGTTTTCTCGACCAAGCTCTTGCTGGCTCGATATAACTGACTCACCTATGAGGTTGGGTACCCAAACAGTCACAGTAGTTGATGGGATATCACCCAAACAACTCACATACAGTCAAATATAGAGAAATCACATCTCATAATAGCAGTATACAGAGCCTCAGTGGAAATCGAAGGAGGTCGAGTGTGATAAAGTACACGCTCGCCTCAATTTTGTCAAAATAATGTTTGGCTCAACCAGTCGCAAATCAGGTATTCAGATATTTCACATAGACAGTTAGTAGGTAATGGAACACTCACTGTCAAGCAAAGTAGAGTTCAAACGTCAAATTCATTGGTTACGTTCACCTCCGTTTCCCAATCCTAGGGCAACGAGTGAAATCATTAACAATCTAGGTTCATTTCCAACCCAAATATAAGTTCATTAGGTGGCCAAGTGAGTGGTTAAATCTACTCAATTCACCATGCAAGTTAGGCCCAAAATGCAGTAAAAGGTCATGTGAAAACAAGTTTGACAAGTGCAAGAAAGTTGAGCAAAAGAAAATTTTCATTCAAATTCAAAGTTTTTTTCGCGAGTAAAACAGTCACGCCCGCGCAGTCTCGGGAAAACGGCCATATCTCACTGTAGGAAGGTTGGAATCAGGTGCCGTTAGTGGCGTTGGAAACTAGACTCGAAGGGCTTTCCAAAGGTACCAAATTCACTCTAGTTGTCTCCTATCAGTACCAGTGATTCAGGGAAGTCGGCTGATTTTTCAGTTCTGATCAGCTCCAAAACCCTAACAAAGTTACTCTATTTACTCTTGCCAACTTCACTTGTTTTGGCTCAAATTCACCAAATTCAATCTTCGAGAGTTCATATACAAGGAATCATGTTACCTAGTACCATTGGAGCTCAAAATGCAATACACAAAAATGATTAAAAGAACCAAAACAATCTAGCCAACAAAAGGAACCAAAATAGCCCACTAGTGGTCCAAACAACCACTTTGCTTGCTTCATTTCCATTTTAACTCACATCAAACCTTAAACCAATGTTTAGCCAAGTTTCTTAGGCTTAAATAAGGTGCAAATAAACCACAAAATCAAGGAGAAACCTCCTCTACAAAAACCGGTCAGCCAAGGGAAAGAAAAACAGTCCACTAGGTCTCATGCACCACCAACCTTCCTCCTATCATTGTTTTTCACTTAAACAACAGGTCAAGTGTTTTCCCTAACTTCAAAAGGATCCAAAACATGTTAACACATCAAGAAAAATCATAAACAAAGCTCAAACATTTTCATCAAACACATGGTAGACAAACCAACCAACCCTACTACCACTTGTTTAGTTCAAGAAGCTTCACCACAAATACCATCCAAAACAACTCCTAGTTTTGCCATCAAAAACTTCAAACACATGATACAACACAAGAAAGCTAGGATTTAAGAGTCATATACCTCTCTTATGTGAAGCTTGAACCACCAAAACAAACCACCAAAACCAAAGCTCCAAGCTTGAGACACACACTAGGGTTGAAGGTTGTTCACTCTACTAACTCAAGCCCTTTCTCTTTGATTTTTGCCTCAAGATCAAGCAAGGGTTAGAAAGTATGAAAATGGAGTTTTCTTCCCTTCTCTTGAAGCTAAGGAGGTTCGGCCATAAGGAGGAAATAAGGGAGCCAGATGGTTTAAATTTCCTCTAATTCCTTTGTCAAAAGGTTGAATGGCTAGGGTTTGGCCACATGGCCCAATCTTGGCCCTTTCTTCCTTTTATCTTTGACTAATGAAGTTTCTACACTCCAAATGTCCCAATGTCTATTTAACACCTCTAAACTATCATATAAAGTTCCCCACCACAAATAAAAGGACATTTAGTAAAAGTGTATGTGGTGAAATAAAATAAAGCCAACTCAAGGAAATGTTACAATTCAAGTAAAAGTAATAAAATGCAATACAAGGAATTGTTATAAGTGATTTAGTCTTAGGGCAATGCAAGTAATTTTGGGAGAATTCATATTTTTAAGTGAGGGTTCTCACAATATTCCCCTTCCCTTCTTAGCTAAGAACCCCGGATTTGGGGCAGGGACGGTCATCAGACGGACCGTCCCTGAGCAGTCCTCTCACAAAAGGAAATGAAAGGACTGCAATGGACCACGTATATTGGAAGTAGTAGTAAAGAAAAATGACACTGTTTCACTAAGTGAGTAGGAAAAATAAAAAAAAAAATATCTATGAGGGGCTAACAGGCTTCGTTAAAAAACCTCAGGTTCCGTTCCAAAAAATCCCGCTCAAATTATTGAGGCATGACTATTCTTCTGAAATCTTCAAATGAAATAGAATTTTGTCTCCCCTCCAAAAACATATCTTGTGGGCATTCCTTCACATTTCAGAGCATCGACAGAATAATATCATGTCCCCAAATTGGGAAATTTCAAATGAGAGATTTTTGAAGAAGTGTTGCAGAAACATAGTTCACCAGATCAATGTACCGAGGGAACACAACAAGTAAACTGCTACGGACAAGAATTTTTCATAAAGGCTACAAAAAGGTAAAAGTTGGTGAGATTTGAAGCAGAGATACACTCAATTGAATTGGACTAAAACCCATAGGTAAGAATGTTGCAAACTCATCGCAATATTTGGCTTGTTTTGTGACTAAAGGGGATGAACTTACTTGCATGGTTTTGTTTATACAACTTGTTTAAGACAGTGTGACATGAATAATGAAATTGAAACTCTGGCAGAAACTCCTAAACAAGGAAACCGTATGGATAGCACAAGTTAGATACACTAAGAGCCAACTTGGGGAGGTATGCACAGGAAACTTATGCACGTCAAGTGTTTGTAAATTTACTCAGTAAACAAATTAAATGATTTAGAAAGTTTATAGGCATATAAAATAACAGGGAGAGTATGAGGTAATTGTTACTTACTTTTTTTTTTATTCTTGTTGCAGGATAGTAGTGAGACCGTACAGTTTAGACTGTATTACTGACTGTGTATGGGTGCTCGCATCACAGTAGACTGACCATACAAAGATAAAAGATAAGCAAACTGAGTCATTGTAAATTACATGAATGAAATAGGGAGAACAACACTGCAATGCCTGACTCACAATGCATACACTTATGACTATACACCGTAACTGTCATCTAACAACATGTACATTATCGAAAACCTATTATGCACAACTGTGACACTATGTGACCATCGCTCACATATATGGTTTTGTCATAGGTTTTAGCATCCGGAAAGTCTACCTAAACAAGGATTAGGATGACTTGACAACATCAAGGAGGTACACTTGTTGCAAGGTATCTCATAACATGATTACAATGATATTTGCCTGCTCATAATCGCTTTTAAAGTATGGTGTAGTTGTTGCAAGGTATAAATTTTACTACTTGTAATTGCTTTTAAAGTATGGCGTAACTTTTGATAACTTGTAAGATTTTCCTAGACAAGGTGTGTGATGTACACCGTGTTTATTAGAACGTATAGCATGTTACTCATTAATAAGATTATATCATATGTTTTTACTAGATGGCTATTTGTTCCAATCGCCTATGAAATTGACCATTAGTACTTATGAGAGTGCATTAAATTAGATAGATAGTTTACTTCAATGAGTGACAAGTACATAAATACTTAGCGAATGTACAATCTGGTTGAAATAATGTACACCATATAACCGACCAAATATAATGTGTACAAATTATTGAATATGTAGTTAGTTGTCCACATGCATATTGCAATTAGCCGTTGCAGCCACAACTTGTACTGATTTTTAGTAAATATTTTTTTACTTGTATGAGTAGTACTGAATTTGTCTGTAAACACCTTATACAGTGTGATGTATAAATACAATCAGTTTATGAAAATGTACATCATCTTAGGTATTAGTTACTTGAATGTGTATATTATAAAAGATAGTGCAATGGTATGCATACCTTTGGAATGGTTATTGGTGTTTTGACCAACTTGTGCATCTTCTTACAGGCTGCAGTAGCTGTATAATTTTACTTGTATGAGTAATACTAATTTGCCTATAAGCACCTTATACGGGGTGATCTATGAGGTATAATCAATTTATAACAATGTACATCATGTTAGGTATTAGTTACTTGACTGTATATCTATAAAAGGTAGTGCAATGGTATGTATAACTTTGAAATGGTTATTGGCCTAGATAAGGTGTGTGATATACACCATGTTTATCAGAATGTACAATATGTTATTTATCAATAATATTATATCAAAAGCTTTTACTAGATGGTTATTTGTTCCAATCACCTATTAAATTAACCATTAGTGCTTTGAGAGTGCATCAAATATTTAGAGAGAGGTAGTTTATTTCAGTAAGTAGCATTATATAAATACTTAGTGAATGTACAATCTGATTGAAATAATGTACACCATATTACCAACCAAGTACGATGCATAGAAATTGTTAAACATGCAGTTATTTGTTCACATGCATATTACAATTAGTCATTGCAGCAATATGCATAGTGCAATGGTATGCATACATTTGGAATGGTTATTGGTGCTTTGACCCACTTGTGCATCTCCTTGCAGGCTGCAATGGGTGTGTAATTTTATCTATATGACTAATACTAATTTGCCTATAAGCACCTTACATGGAGTGATCTATGAGGTACAATCAGTTTACAAAAATGTACATTATGTTAGATGTTAGTTACTTGACTATGTATATCTATAAAAGGTAGTGCAATGGTACGCATAAATTTGGAATGGTTATTTAGCCCTTTGATCAATTTGTGCATCTTCCTATAGTGTATGTGTAATTTTACTTGTATGAGTAGTCCTTATTTGTCTATGAATACCTTACACGGGATGATCTATGAGATACAATCAGTTTACAAAAATGTATATCATGTTAGGTGTTAGTTACTTGATTATATATGCATGTAAAAGGGAGATTAGATATAGCGGAGAAAAAAGTAGTTACGTGAGTTGGAATATATTTTACAAACTTTGGTATAGTTGATATTAGCATTTATATGTAGAGTGTACACGTTGTTAGTGGTATGGAATAGTGCTATATGTTATGTATGCTTACATGATCATAAATTTATAGAAATTAGTCCATTGTTTGAATTTGTAATTGGTTGTTAGCCCTTACACACTGTCACATGCATACACATAATGTAAGAATAAATTTAATATTAGTTGTTCATTGGTTACATAGAATTCATATAGGCGTACAAATTGGGGTTTGATTAGCTATACCATGTATGTAATTATTAACACATTATATCGTATTCACCTTATTTTGCAGCATGATGGGCAAAATAGCGTCTTTTGACAAATCAATGGATATCAATCAATGCTGGTGGAGCAAAGACATTAGATTGGATAATTAGATAGTTTTATTGTACCAGACTCGTAACATTCGTTAGAATGTACTTACATTTAGTTCTTAATACATTACCACATGTTCAATCTATTTTACAATGTCCAAGAGGAAAAAAAGTTAAATTACTAATTTTAGATTCTGTTTATTAGTATTGTACATTTAGTTAGTATTTAAGTTATTTATTGCTAATTTTTTATTATTAGCTCGATCTGTTTTACAATATATCCAAAGCAATAACTTCTATTCTATCGATTGGTAAAAAAAAATTACATTCTATTGCTAATTAGTAACATACTGATGTTGTACCCCATGTTGGTATTTATTGACTTTCCATTGCTAATGTCTTACAAATTTTAACCCATTTTATGATATGTTTAAGGAAATAAAGATTTTGTTTCACAAATTGGTAAAAATTAGTTACATTTGGTTTATTTATAAGTTACATACATGCTGATTGAAAAAAAAAAATTTAACTAGTCATCTACCACTATTATGAAAGTAGTGGCTTTAGGTAAGTTTAGTTGTCAATATATTATAATCTTATAAACAATAATTATCCATCAACAAATTTGTAACACCCAACCATAATGTTACTCATTTTCATTTTTATCAACCCGAACTAAAACAGTTAGAAAAGTGATTGGCATGTCAATTTTGACATATTTCTAGCATTTAATTGTTCTTTGAACAAATATCTTTAGGTTGGTTGGAATATCAACTTTGATAATTTCTATCATTTAATTGCTCTTTGAATAAATATTCTTGGGTTTATTAGGTATGATGCATATAAAAATAACATATACATAAAGAGGGATGATGTGCGACTTAAAATGAAGAATTGAAAGTTTGTTAAGTTTATAAACATAACAAAGTGCCTTTTTGTTAGATAATTTTATTATTTACAAATATTTCAAAAATTGAATAAAAAATTAGCCAAATGTACACTCTAGTTATAACAATATGTATAATAATTCTAATAGATATATACAATGTTTCAAAATAAATCTACAAATTGAACAAAAATTTACAATAATTATAATGATATCTACAAGGATTCTTACCTATCACTACATAATATTTTCTATAAATGAAATCGAAAATTTACAAATGTTGTGATAACAAAAATCTGTAAAAGAAAGGTAAAAGAGTTGTACAATGCTGTTAACTGAGTTTCGCTTGCTCCATTTCTTCTTCTCAAGTTGATTTCTTCTTTTCCTTTCTAATTATAAATGATGGGATTGGTTTTGCAAGGTCAGTAGTTCCCCCTATTTATATTTCTTCCTTGTCACTTGGATTCTTCTTTGTCCTTTTCCGTGCCATCTTGCCACTGCTCATGCAAATTGTAAAGACTATTTACTTTGTTCAACACATATCAGTTTGGCTAAAACTTCATATACTCTTATCTATGCAAATTAACACAGTGTGAGACCAATTCAACAACTCGTAATTGCAATCAGTCAAACAGTTACATCTCACTATCTACCAACATATTGGCGCAACATAAAAACATTGACAACTTACGTATTCAAGGATTTTGATGGTGCCTCAAGTTTGCTGCTACCCGATTTTTCACTTTTTTCTTCTCTAGATGCTTTCTTAGTCGAACTTCTCAATCTCCTTCATGCCATCTGCACCAATTTTTTGATAAACAACTACATTTCAATTACATAAGGTTTTCTCCCAACATTCCTAAATCAAGATAAATTAGTTCCAAGAATGATATAGCAGATTCAATTGTGAGTAAAATATTTGAACAACAAGTACATTCAGCCTAACATATAGACATTAGAACCAAGACTCATGCCAATCAACTCTCATATTGTGGGTTTCAATTATTGGATTGCTACAGTTAGTCGAGGTTCTAACTTATAAATAAGAGTAAACAATTACTAATGCTTATTAATGTTGCATTTCTTTCCCTACATGGTTTCCATTATCAATCTCCTGGACCTGATTTAACATCATTATGCTAGTTGATTGTACATTTAGACCATGTCAAAGTATTTCTACACTGTCACTATTCTATCATAGAATGTAATAGTTCTAACAAGATGTACATGCACACTAATTAAGATAACTATAAGAAAGGCAGTCTAAACAATATGTCATTTGACCTACTAGATACAAATTACAATCTATACTTATACCATCTAGTTTCAAGAAATGCTTTCATTTATTATACTACTATTCTACAAAAAGGTACAATGTTACAAGCATGAGGTAACAATAGTTACTGTTTAATATTATGTGCAAATCCTCCTTCCCTCTCCTTCCCATCCTTTTATAAATTTTTCTTCTATTGTCATTTAGACAGACATGTTTTAACATCATTACATTAGTGAAATACTAATTTACAACACCATAACAGTTTTATCCATGGTCACTATTTATTCAGATAAAATAATACTTCTCCAACATGATGTCAAGGAACATTGAATTGTAACCAATTTCTTTCACTAGGTAAGTCTAGCTAAACAATATGTACATAGCGTAACACATATATCTACAATCTACACTCATATCAAATTAAAAGAAATCCTCTTTAATTAATTCACTGCTATTGCATGAATAGGTACCAAATTTCTAACATAAGGTAGCAACCAGCAATGTTTAATTAATAAAGTGTGTAGTTCCCTCCCCCTGTGTCCATTATTCCTTTTTTCATTTCTGCTCCAAATGATTCTCTACGTATATAGATGCCAAACCATGTTAGAATCCACTTAATTAGAGATACATAAGAGTATTTCTTAACTATCAGTAGTTTATCTCAAAAAATATTTACTATCAAGAAGTATAGCTACCCACAATTACTCAGATATCGTGTAATCCTAGAAGAATCCCTCTTTAGAGATACATGAGTGTATTTTCCAATCGTCAGTAGTTTATCTCAAAAAGTATTTGTGATCAAGAAGTACAGCTAGCCACAATCACTCAGATACCTTGTAATCTTGAAGGAATCCCTCTTTGTTGTACTCCCTATTTCATTTGTGTAATTTACAATGACTCAATTTGGTTATCTTTATCTTTGTATGTGTCAGTCTACTGTGATGTGAGCACCATACACAGTTGGTAATGCAGTCTAAATTGTACGGTGTCACTACTATCCTGCAACAAGAATAAAAAAAAAGCAACAATTACCTTCATACTCTCCCTGTTATTTTATATGCTTATAAACTTCCTAAGTCATTTAATTTGTCTACTGAGTCAAATTTACAAACACTTGGCGTGCATAAGTTCCCTGTGCATACCTCCCCCAAGTTGGCTCTTAGTGTATCTAACTTGTGTTACCCACAGTTTCCTTGTTTAGAAGTTTTCGTCAGAGTTTCAATTTCATTATTCATGTCACACCATCTTAAACAAGTTGTACAAACAAAACCATGCAAGTAAGTTCATCCCTTCAGTCACAAAACAAGCCAAATATTGTGATGAGTTTGCAATATTCTTACCTGATTTAGTCCAATTCGATTGAGTGTATCTCTGCTTCAGATCTCACCAACTTTCACCATTTTGTAGCCTTTATGAAAAATTCTTGTCCCGCAGCAGTTACTTCTTGTGTTCCTCAGTACATTGACTGATGACACTATATTTCTGCAACACTTCTTCCAAAAACCTCTCATCTGAAACCATTTTACAACACTACACAATCTGAATCCATTGTTACGATTTATTCACATAAAATAATACTTCTCTAACATGATGTCAAGGCACACTGAATTGCAACCAATTTCTTTCACTAGGTAAGTTCAGCAAAATAATATGTACATAGCGTAACACATATATCTACAATCTGCACTTATACTAACCAAGTTTAAAAGAAATTCTCTTTAATTAATTCACTACTATTGCACGAATATGTACCAAATTTCTAACATGAAGTAGCAACTAGCAATGTTTAATTAATAAAGTGTGCAGTTCCTCCCCCTTGTACCCACTATTTTTTTTTTTTATTTTCCACTCAAATGTGATTCTCTACGTATATAGATGCCAAACCATATTAGAACCCACTTAATTAGAGATACATGGAGTATTTATTAACTATCGGACACGGGGCAAGGACGGTTGCCAGTTCAACCGTTCTTGAACAATGTAACTTCTTTTGAAATTTTGTAATTCTATGTAAATTTCTTGTACATTCTTACAACAGAGGTGTGATATTGTGTTACTGTTCATGTGGATCTCATATGTAATAATTCATCTCTGTTGTTAAATTTTACAAGTAGTTCATATAAAGTTACACATTGTTAAAAAATATTACATCATTCCGAACAGTTGTTACTGGCAACCGTCCAGGCCCGCATCCTCAACTATCAGCAGTTTATCTTAAAATATATTTGATATCAAGAAGTATAGTTAGCCACAATCACTCAAATATCTCGTAATTTTGGAAGAATCCTTCTTTAGAGATACATGAAAGTATTTCTCAACTATCAGTAATTTATCTCAAAAAAAAATTGCTATCAAAAAGTATAACTGTGAGGACCCGCAAAATTTCCTTATTTTATATTATTTTATTTTATTTTTTCGCATGCATTTTCTTCACGATATTATACTATATTAATTGCCAGAGATTTTTATAAGTGAATATAGTTTTTAAATCAATTTTTCTGGTATAAGTTAGTTCATGTTTAATTTTGAAGTGTATTATGAACGTGGGATCCGCTAGTGCGGTAAGTGCGATAAAATTTTGACGACTAAGTGAAGTTTTATACAAAGGGATATTATTTTATAAGGTGCTAGGAATAATTAAAGGTTAGCTAGATAAAATTAACCATTGGAAGACAAGAGAATGAGATTAAACCCTAGTGCGCCATTTGTCGCGAAATCAATGGAAGATGGACTTTGACCAAAGTTGTCTTAACTTTCCTAAAACCAATTTTGACCAAATTTCTTCCCATTTTTCCTTTGTCTTGGCCGGCCACCTTGAAGAGAAAAACAAGGAGAGAAACTTCATTTTCTACTTCACTTGCTAGCTTGAATCTTGAGTTTTAGCCTTCAACTTTGCAAACTACTCCATGAAAGTGCTAACTAGGGTAGATTCCAAGGTGTTGGTGGAGTGATTTTGAAGGAAAAGCACTAAGCTACCATCTTTCTTGAGGTTACAAGGTATTTATAGCAAGAAACTCTCTCTACTTCAAATATATGCAAACTAGTGGCTTATGGTTGAAATTTTGGTAGTTTTATGCAATATTCCATGAGTTGAAGTGGTGTGATGGAAATTTTCAGTTTTATTGGTGAATTTTTCTGCCCATATATGATGCTTTATGATTGGCCATGGTTTGATAACTTTACCATGTAATATTGAGGTTTTATGTGGTAGTTTAACTTGATTAAAGGAATTTCCAGCTTATGTGCCTAAATTTCAGCTTTAGGGTTTCTAATTTGAGCATGATTAGGTTAGTTTTGGAGCTACTAATTGGTTGTATTTGGAAGGGTGTTGTGACCCTAATTAAGTGTTTTAATAGCTTATGAATTGTATGTGCAATTGGGGCTGTTTTGGATGAATTTTGATGTTGATTGTAGGATGGAAAAAAATAAGGAATTTATGGGGAAGTGCTGTCCAATTTTTAGGCTACTTGATTCCTTTAAGTTTTGGGTTGATTTTGGCTCGAAATGAAGGGTTTTGGGGTTGTTAATGTTTTAGAACCAACCATTACCTTTTTCACCCCGAAGCCACACTTTTTTGTATCCTTGCATTCGTAGTTCATTCGGATAGGCTTACGACTCGTAGTCAAGTCTCAATTTGCATTCCGTTTACTGGGTTTGTGGATGTGGGAACCATAATTGTTTTACCTTGGTTATTCTTAGGACGTGTTGGTGATCAAAGGCATACTTTGGGAGGAAACTTTTGAAGTTATCCTTGGTTGAACTGGTGAGTGTACACTCGCATGACTTGTTGCTTACTTGATTACTTGTACCTGCAATTCGTGACTTGAATGACTGTAATATCTTTTATTCTGGACGAGACGAGGGTGTACTTTATCACACTCGTCTCTCTTGCTTATTTGACTGTTTACTGTATAAACTTGAATCTGTTACCTGTGCCTGATTTGATGTCGTTTGGAGGCTTGTATCCAACGACCTTCCTATTAAATCTGAGCTCAACCTCATGGGTAGTTAATTGAATCGAGCCAGCAAGGGGCTTAGTCGAAAAAATTGACAAACCATGGGCGCCTATTTGTGACGACCCCACCTCCCCCTAAGGCGAACCAGAGGGTTCGGCGGACCGCCTGCCCAACTCCTCGACAGGACTCACTACAATCCTCAAATGAAAAACAAACCAATTCCAAATGATTACATCTAAATATGCCAAAATAATAACACGATTATAATTTTTTTTCATTTGAACAAGTACATCCAAGGATACAATCTCAAGTCAACTACATCGAGTTCCAAATCTTACAATTTCCCCAAAGGTCAGTTACAAAACCAAACTATACAAAAGACTAGCCTTCACTAGTATCTTCCAATCACTTCCTTCACGTCACTCCCCTGTTAAGGAATAACAAATGGAATGAATAAGCTAACGCTTAGTGAGGTCAAGAAAAGCAGGCAAACAAATAAGTACAACTAGCATTAAAGCTTATATAAGAAGACATCCATGATATTCATATAAACTCACAAAGGAAAACAAAACACAATCAATAAGATATGGGAGCTCTCAGGAGCTAATTTCCACTTGCTTTACCAAGGCTCGATCCAATACTTCCACGTGATGACACTCCGTCAACCGGGTAGGTATTAATTCCGTGGAAACTCCACTTACTTCCCTCATCCATCATTTCGCCTTCTCGGATCCGTAACCAAACACGCACGGTGTGGGCAATACTACTCGAGTATGCCAAGCAAGACCTTAAAGATCAAGTTATAATGTTTCCCATGGTTCACCAAACTTCTCGACGAAGCCCTTGCTTGCTCGAGTTACAAGGTTGGCCAATGGGTTGGGGTGCCCCCCAAAAAGTATAAGTGGTCGATGAGATATCGCTCCAATTGACTTAGAATTGTTTATGGTTCTGAGTCGACATGAGAGGTACCTCCCACCCAAATTGGTGTGGTACATGCTATCGCTTAGAGAACTGGGTCGATGAGACATCGCTCCAATCGACTTAGAATTGTTTATGGTTCTGAGTCAACATGAGAGGTACCTCCCACCCGAATTGGTGTAGTACATGCTATCACTTAGAGAATTGGGTCGATGAGACATCGCTCCAATCGGTTTAGAATTGTTTATGGTTCTAAGTCGACATGAGAGGTACCTCCTACCCGAATTGATGTGGTACATGCTATCACTTAGAGAACCGATTATAGCACTGAGACAGTATGAGAGGCACCTCCCACCAAACAGGGTGTGGTACATACATCCGCTTAGAACTCACAAGTTAAACATATTCATGTATAATTACCAAACATATGTATTCATGTAACAAGTATCACATAATTAAAAGAGAGAGAGAGGATGAGGGTGATAAAGTACACCCTCGCCTCGGCAAGTTTACGTATTTTGTATAACACTTGTACAATTAACATTTCAATCACATAAGCATTTAACATGCACTTGACACTCACCAAACCAAGAAAATAAGATTAACTATCACTCACAACCATGCATCAACCAAGAAAGAATGTACACTCGTTTAGAACTAAGACAATGTCCTACAAGAGAACTTTATTCTCTAAAAATCGATATTTAAAAGTGAGGATCTAAAGTTACAAGAGAGACTTGCATCCTCCATGAAATCGAGTTGAAAACGGTCTATCGATATCAAAAGAAAGTGACAAGTTCTCAAAACTCATTTCCTAAGAAATCGGAAAATTTCAGCTTTACGCGACAAACTTGAAAAAATCAGATCTTGAGTTTAGCATGTCCAAAAATGGAAAACTTTATACCGTTGGAATCTAGGTTCGGAGTACTAAAATTATCAGAAGACACTTTTCCAAGATTCCAACTAGAAAGCATTCATAATTCAGCTCAAAGTTACAGTTCCAGGAGACAGGTTTGAACCAGTCTTGGTTTTCAGCAATCTTTGGAAATTCGGAAAAATTCACAGGAAAGTGAATCAACCTCTGAAATTTATAAAAAATAAGAGTTCCAAACCAAGTTTCAAACACAACAAGCAGAACTAAATTCGGAGAGAGCATCAAGATATAACAGTTTTGAAACTGCAGTGGATTTCCAGATTTGAAGAGCAATCTTTGGGCATTATTTGGGTATCGAAATGGTATTGAAATTACACCAAATTTGGTACACTTAAACTTCATATATGGAATACCTTTCTATCAAATTATAGGTAAAAATCAGTGGGAAGGCAGTTAACGAAACGACCAAAGTTTGTGAAATTTCAAGAAATCTGCCAACCCACTCTTTCTTTCTTTCCAAAGGTTTTTGTCCAATGAAATCAACCTCAATTCACTCCATTTTTGAAACCAAGGTTCCAGAAACATTTAATAAGTAATTTAAAATTAACACTAAAATTTTCAAAATATAACCTCCCAAAACAAGTTTGACCATTCGGTCACAAGAAAAGAAAAGTTCCAGTTTCCCAGCTTTGTTGCATTTTCGAAATCAAGCCATATATAATTCTATAAAAGTCAAATTGAGAATGGTTGGTGGCGTTGGAAACTAGATTCAAATCTACAATTTATCAGAAGACATTTTGAAAATATTTTCACAATGGGACAAAATCAAGCCACAAAACGCAGCTTCCAGTTTTTCATTCGTATGAACAGTCCAAACAGAACAGCCAACTTTGCCGACTCACTGCGGTTCACTCAAAATGAACCAGCAGGATATTTTTATACCATTGGAAAGCTATGAATGTATAGTTTTGAATGCCACTAACGGCACTCAATTTTGACTTTTGTACAAAACGTTACGTTCGACAAAGAAGCACTGTCCGAGACCCTGCTATACGTTTTCCAGATTTGAATCTTGCCAAAGCTCAAGTTTTATGCAACCAAATGAAACGATTTTTGAAAGGCACTTTGTACAACAATATACAACATATATCCATCAATTTCACAGCCAACCAAGTATCAAAATTTCGAAAAAAAACTGAACAACATGGACAAATTTTCGGCCAGCTCAACCTCCAATTTTCCAACTTTCTCTCCATTTTCTAACCGTAATCCTTTCATTCATCAACAAACAACATTAACCAACAAATATAGCCTCAAGTCAGCTACCTACAAGCCTCCTCAAGACCGCTAGCCTGATTAAAGCAAGATAAATGGTTTCCTCAAAGTCCTCTAACCTATTTTCTTGCTTAGTTATGAAAACTAACCACTAATCTTTGAATAAATGGAAAGATTTAAAGGAGATGAAGGTTACCTCCTAAACCCTAGATGAAACCAGATTTTTCCACCAAAACTCTCCAAGAAACTCCACAAGATGTTGCCTTTCTTCAAGCTAGAGTTGATTTCCAAGAGGTTTGGAAGTTGGGTGAAGAAATGGAGCAAGATTGGAGCAAGAAAAGTGAAGCTTTCTTCCTCCTTGTCTTCCTTGGTGTCTTGGCCGAACAAGAGGAGAGAGAGATGAGTGATTGTGTGTGAAGCTTGTCTTGGAAGCTTGGAGGGAAAAGTAGTGGTTAAGTTTGGCAAAAGTCAACTTTGAATAGTTGTCGCGCGAGGGTTTCGCACCACCATTTTCTCTCTGATACACTCATGCACTAATCCTCCAAGGTACTTCCTTTAACACTGTAATTACTCACTCTTACGAGTCTAGAATTAATTTCTCAAATCTCCACTTAGTTGTACTGGCACGATTATCGAGAAACTATGGACGCGCGCGGTAAAAGCTTAATTTGAACTCACTCACCTCTAATCCCTCAATTAACTTTTCTTAGTCTATTATTGATCATCCTTAATTCTCCAAAATTATTGCACTCTCGGATCGAATATTGCCTCGAAAACCATGTACTTGTTATTCCTTACTAAACGAGCCTCCGAAAAATTAAATTTGCTAACAGGACGTTTTAAAATATAAGCGAGACATTGTTCCATGTAAATAGATTTAAAATGGTTGAAATAAATTATTCGGAGTAAACGGGTGAATAAATAATTAAATAGGCCAGTAAAATATATAAATAAATAAATCCAGGTCCTCACACTGTTTCTTTGGAATCTTTGAGTATTGGAGACTTTCGATTCCTGGTATACTCGAGTATTACCACCTCTATTCCTGTTGAGGCGTTCGGGCCCAATAAGGGGTATGTTTGGTGGACGGAGTTTGGTGTAAAGTGGTGCTCTACTGGACTGATTACTTTACTTGAAAGTGACGGAGTGTCAACTAATACCTGACCAAGCTCTGGTGAACAATGGGAATTCGGCTCTTAGAGCCATCTGTATCCTTCCTATTTGAGATGTTTATTCATTTTCCTTATTTGGTGTGTATATTTGACTGATTAAAAGTAAAGCTCCATGATTCTTGACTGCTTGTACTTTTGGTACCTCATTGGGTGAAAGCTCATCCCCGTTACCTTTGTTTTCCTTACAGGGGTCAATATTTTTGGGAACTATGATTTGGAAGATAAGAGTTGAGATAGTTATAGACATTTTGTTCACGCTCCTCTGTAACCAAAACCCTAACTGTATTTTGTATAAGTGTGGATATTATGCCTTGTACTTCAAGTAATTTGTCGAAGACTTCAATGTATATATGAGTGTGTTTTATCATGTATCTTAAGTGTATTTGTTTGAGTTTGTACGTCCCTTTGGCTTTGGTGAACTTTTCCGGAACCCGTTGGGAAATCGGGCATGAGCGAAGCTTGAACGGAAAAAAAAAAGTTTTGGCAGGAAAATTCTTCAAGGAATCCGGCTGTATATTTGGCCGGATTGGCAGGGCATTTGGAAAAAAATGTTGGACGGCCACTACCTTGAACGGCCGGAATCCGATCGGATATCCAGCCAGGAAATGGCCGGATTGTGACGTGGCCACAGTGCAGTCAGTTTCCGGCGGTTCGTTCTCTCGTCATTCTATCGCGCATTAAATAGGGTTTACGAGTGTTTTGACTCGTAGTCCTGGCGAGAGTTGGGCAGGCGGTCCGCTAACCCTTGGAGTATGCCCTAGGGGAAAGTGGGGCTGTCACAATAACTAGCTATAATCACTCAGATACCTTGTAATCCTGGTAAATTTTGTTGTACTCCTTATTTCATTCGTGTATTTACAATGACTCACTTTACTTATCTTTTATCTTTGTATATGTCAGTTTACTATGATGTGAACGCCCATCCACAGCCAGTAATACATTCTAAATTGTATGGTGTCGCTACTATCCTACAACAAGAATGAAAAAAACAAGTAATGATTACCTTCATACTCTTCCTGTTATTTTATATGCCGATAAACTTCCCAAGTCATTTAATTCGTCTACTAAGTCAAATTTACAAACACTTGGCATGCATAAGTTCCTTGTGCATTACCTCCCCCAAGTTGGCTCTTACTATATCTATATACCTTAGGTGACAAATCATTAGATGTAGTTCAGGATATGGTTCAATGACATTACCTTCGTCGAATTGGGGCATTATGTTTCACCAACGTCGGATGGCACTGTTGCTATTACTTAGTTGTTCAACAAAACTGGAAACTGTTGTAAATGTATTTCCTCTATTCCCTTCTACTTTGCTGCCTGCCCTGGAAAAGATGCAGAGAAATTGTCCTAACAATTTTTAACCTGAGTCAATTGTTGCATTCCCTCCCAAAGATGTCTACAAAGATAAATTAGTCCTTCCATCTTCACTCAAAATGCCTCACGAGTTTGGCTTCCTCTCAATAGATTTGGCCTCCTTTCTTTTTCACATAAACGTGCCCTAAATTTCTCCTCCCACTTCAATGTTTGCATTTTTATCTCTCAATTATTTTTGGCAAATATTCGTAGAGATAGCAAGACTTATTTTGGTGTAAAAGAATGAATCCATGCTTTCACGACTTTTTTCTTTCATTTTATGCGATTGATTCAAAATTTTGCATTTAATATTTGAATTTTGAATCAGTCTGTTTGTCCCAAAAGGACACCGTTAGAACTTCAATACATTTTTTACTTTTATATTCTGCCCACTTTTTGTAACGATTCGTTTTTTGGTTCAGCAACCAGAATTAATAGACGTGGCTTTCTTCACTCTCGTCACATTTTGAGAGAGGATTGTTAAGGAACGACCGTTCCTGCCCCAAATCCAAGAACCCCACACTCCTCAATTTTCTCTAGTATTGCCAAAACGCTTTCCTTTCTCGAAGTCCCCAGAACCACCGCGTGCGCTTCTTCATTCTCCTTAGCAACCGGTTTCATCAAATAATTACCATCTCGGAATACTACTGTGTTTCTTAGATTTTCTATATCCAATGATTTCTCAGATTTTTCAAACATTTCTATATCTCTCGCCAATTTCATGTTACCATAATCGCTTACCAGAGTACCAGTCACCTCCTCCTCCTCCTGTAGTAGCTGTCATCTCACCACCACCATGCCATTCGATTATCTGAGAATAGTCGAAGGTAATACCATCTATTATCTACTGCAATTAAAGAGTAGAAGGAAATATGAAAATAAACTTATCTACTTTAATTTTATTGCATTTGTTAGACCTTGCTTCGACGATTCTAACGAATCTTTCTAATCGGCAATCACTGATCATTAAATTGAGTGATATAGCAACTGCACTGAAAAGCTCTGGAAATTGGTGTGAGCTCATGTTTTTTACTCATCATTGCATGCTCCAATTGAGTAGCTTTTCTGGGTATACATTTTGAATATCGGAATTAATCTGAGTTGTCTTTACAAATCCAAAGCTTTATTTTTGGTATCTGTCATAGAATTTGTGCAACATGTCTTTCGTTTTCGCAAAATAATCTTGAAAGTTGTACTTTGTTGGAAACTTTAGGTGACTTCCCATTTTTCTAGAATGGATATATAGTGATAAATTTTCTAATTAGCAGCTGACAAATGATATGCTGAATTGGAATTTAATATAGTCATGATTAGTCGGTAAGAAATTTGTAGATGTAATTTTCTGGGCCTTAAAAAAAAAAAAAAGAACCAACTTGAGGATGCGACACTAATTTGCAGTGTGAGCTTCAAGCTTCTGATTGCATTTGTGCAGTTGTTGCGATTATGGTATAGGGAAGGAAGTACTCATGTAGTAGAGTAAAGATCATGCTCGTACACATGAGTAATCCATTATCTTGTTATAACACATACTTCAATTTTTTTATTTTTGGAAATAAATGGATTGTTTCTTGCTTTTGCACATTTTTATGTTCTTGGTCGTGGACCTATGCAAATGGTTTATGTTATCTGAGAATCAAATATTGTGAAGGCTACAAAATTATCAGAGGATACATATGTTCAGGACATGTATCTGAAGGGGACCAAATATTACTTTTCTATATAGAGGTATTCCTTATCCTTGGGAAAAGATTTATGCATAGAATTTTTTGGTCAAACATTAGAGATTTGTTAAGGATTTCCAATTTAGTGGGCTTTCATTGATTTATTGACTTCGTAAGTTCTTTTAACTGATCTAAGTACAATTTTGTAGAAAATTGCAAACTATGGAAGAAGCACCTTTTAAGTTCTTTAAGCTATAGCTAGGTGAGTTAATGGCTTTCCCTCAGTCATCAAAAAAGGTAAAGAGGCATGTCAAAACTTGAAACTCTAGTTAATTATGTCAGCATCACTCAAACCTCTAGCGTTTGCCACCTTCCTCTTCATGAGGCAAATCATAGAATCTTCCCTCTTTCTATCTTTCGATGTCTACAAATTTGTGCATATATGGTACACATGAACCTGTCTTTGATTGAACTGCGCAATTAGGATTTGCTTAATGCAAATTTTGCTGTTTGTATACAGTAACATTTAATTGGTTTTCTAAGGTTGTAACTTTGCACATTGAAGTAGTATTATTTGTGCTCTGGGCCCAAATTTAGTCATTTTCTTGCCGGTTCTTTTTATTTGAAGATAAGGAGCAGAGTTATCAATTTATTCACTTGATTGATTTGCACTGTTAAATGGTGTATGTTTCATTTTCTTTTTGTAGGGTTAAGAGCTGTAGGGTGGAAATTTAAGTTTGTGTAAACAAACTTTCACATAGATGAGGAGTAATAGTAGTAAGCAAAGACTAACAAGGGATCAAAGGATATAGCACTGTTAAGGCCAAGCAAGTACTGTGGGTTTGCATTTTTTTATTCTTTGAATCATTGCTAATTCCATAGTGCCTAGCGCTGATTGATTGCTTTGGTGAAAATTGTTCGTGTACTTGAGCTTTGTTTCCATCCTGGAAATTGTGTTTTTCTGGGTGCACATAGTAGGAAGAAAATGGGGGAAAAATACACGTAGTTTCCAAGTGCTCCGATAAAATTACGATGCAGTAGTAAAGGTTACTTGACCACAAGGAAAGTAAACACATTGTAACAATTGATCAGTTGAACTATTAAGTTGTACTTTTCTGAAGTAGAATAACAAGTTTTGTTCATTCCTACTTCTTTTATATATAAACAAATGTTAAGAGGGGGAAGGTTGTTCATGCATATTAGTTTACGATCTTGAAAGAATTCTTGTGAGTATTGAATTCTTTATAGTGGTTTTCCCTTATATTTAGTTTGATGTTAGATTATGTTTTAGATACATTTATTTAGAGGATAAGAGTGGGGTGAATTTCAACTGACTATCTTCATAAATTAAGTAGTCTCTCCTTAAATTTGTTTCTTGAGAGACTACCGGATGGTTCCCTTAATTTGCAATAGCCAAATTAAGTAAATAGCCTCAACTGCAAAAGCACAAAGCACAAAGTTGAAGCATCTTTGTCACAAAGGAAGTCATCATGTGAGCCTAATCTGCTCCTTTGCCATCAAAGCATAAATCATTACATGGTTGAAAGTTTATGTAATTAACAAGTAATTCAAACATGATAAAACTTGAAACATTAAGATTTGACAATTCCATTGGATTGTGTATTTTCATCTGAACCTGGACTCATGCAAATGCTTCATTTAAATTCAAAGCTTTGTATTTAACAACCTCATGAATGTGAAATTGTCTACTAAATCATTCTTTTGCTGTTTATGCACTTCATAGGAAGGTAATAATATCTGCAGAATTGCCACCTCATGTAAATTGGCCTGTCATATTAGTTTTCTTTACCAATTAATATCCATTTGTGTCAGGCAATTTTATTCTGACATTTTGTTGGTTGTTTTGTGTTTTAAAGATACATTTATCCTTAGGTTAATGATATTTTAGGAATTCATCACACAATTATGAGAAATGCAGCAAGAATGCTTTTTGCTCTGGATGACAAGATGAGCAGGTATGAACTGCTGGATGAGAGCCAAAACAAGATCGATTATGACTTTTGAGAGCTCGCTTGACCATCATCTTTAAACACTCCTATTTAAGATTAAATGGCAAATTCAATCCACCATTCCAAAGTGCTCATTAGGCAAATGCATATTAGGTGTGAATGATATTTGATCTTAGTAAAACATCATAGGCTGAATTGGCTATTAATAGATTCTTCAGTCTTTAGTTAACTCTGATAATCTTTCCTTTTGGCTATATGCTAGACATTCCAAGTGCGGCTTTCAATTCAATCTAGTTCTACTTATACCAGTGAAACGAATGAAACTTGACAAGTACTATAGCCATTCAGAATAATCTTATGGATTAGTTGGCATATGAACCCTGTGATTGCCTTGTTGGTTCAAAAAATGTGGTATGCACAGTCTTCTTTGCTGGATAGTTATATATTTTTCAGGAAATTTATTATGTTGTAGGGGCTGATGCACACGGGAATATGTTTGTATCTAATTAAAATTTCCCGGTCACTTTTAGTGATGAGGTAACACCATGTTTTTCCAAGGAAAAAGTGTCAATAGTTGGATGTGTATTCATAGCTATGGTAAAATTTATTTGTGATAATCAGGTTATTGTGTCAAGATGGTGTATAGTTTTGAGCTGACATGTTACCATACCATTATCCTTTTTCCAATGGTGAGGTGAATCGTAGGTTGAACTAAACAGGACTATCACAAAATTACTTGAAAATATATATTCTACTACGACGTTACGATCAAGCATTCAGTGATTATTTCAGGTAGAAGTTAGGAATTCCAATGGTGCATGCGCATATAATTAAGTTGTTTTTCACTATTTTAAATTGAGGACTATTGAGGACCATTCTTGTTGTTTTCAGTTTTTTTCAGTTTTCCCTTCGTTGTCTTTTTAATTGTATCTCATAAGGTTTCACTTGTTTATTGAAAAAGATGCTACTTATTGCTGTGTTTTTTTTTTCCATTTCATGCACCATTTGAACTTGGGATTTTTAAACCGTTGTCAACATAAAATTTTAAAAGTTTTCGACCCTTTTGTTTGAGGAACCTTTTTCCTATAAGTTCCACCAACTTCCACAGAGATGTTTTAGATGAGGCCTCCATTATTTTCATTAGAATGTCAACCCTTATTATATATGGGTTAGACATTAATATGGTAGTAAATATGCATGTTATTCATACGAGTGTCAGACATTTTGTAATATATTGACTACAACGAATGCATCATTTGCTTCAGCCTTGAAACTTAGCACTGTCATCCCAACAATTTTGTGTCCCACAATTTTACACCTCTAAGAGCATGGGCACGCATAGCGTACGCTTAGATTCAACTAGTATAACTGTAGTTTATGGGTTCTCTAATTTGAGTTTAAAATATAAGAAATTGCTATAAGTATGTTTATGGGTTCTCACCAATGGGGACTTCAAATCCCTCTCGCGGCTGAGGATAGCAATAGGCGCTGCTGCGAGGTTGGAGCGGGGATCTCTCCTCACCCCTCCCTAACCCAACACCCTTTCCCAATGCCCAGCTACCCATGCGTCTGCCCCAGTCCCCATTCCACTTTGCCGCCCTGCGGGGCATCGGTGAGTGTGAATATTAACCTATAAATTTTTATAAAACATAGTAAAGGTTTCAAAAGAAGATTTATATATGCATTTTTAAAGTCTCAAAATTATTCAGCGCATTTTTCAATATTCATTTTATGTTATAAACAAAATTCATAGAGAGTGGGCATACTTCCTAAAAGATGGTGTGTGTTTAAATGTTATAGTGCCTTTTTGTTAATAACTAGTATTGTTTTGTGGCTAAGGCAGTCCCAGTGTCAAACATTGCTTGGCACTTTTGGTGGATTATTTTAGCTTTAGTATTGTAATATAATTGTTAATCATTACTCATTAATGTACAAAATTAAGGGAGACAATGTATTGTAATAGACTTGTCGTGCCCCATTTTTCAAAATAAAACAAAAGGTGGAATGAAAATGACTCTTGATTTTAGAAGATAAAGGGAAAAGGGGGCTAAAGTGGGACTTAAAAAATGTGACGGATTGAACCCAAAAGATAGTTTAAAAAGGATTTTTGAGAAAAATGGAGTCGCCGATTGGTATTAAATTTAGGTGTATCAAGTCACTTAAAAAAGTTTTTAATAAAAAAATGAAAATCCGTTTTAGACGACTTCGTGTTTTTGAAAATGAGAGAAGATGAGTTCGAGAGTGATGATTGAAAAATGGGAAAGCAAAATTTTGATTGGCTCCAATCTAAGGTCCTCTGACCTAATTTAAGTCAAGGCTAATTTTTCTAAAAATAACTCGTGAACTTATTGCATTTAGATACATCTACATGGATGCAAATCTATACTTAGGAGGTTATCGGGAGGGATGAAATATTCCTTCAAAATCTAATTAGTACCAATGCATTAATTTTGAAATCCAATAACGATCCCTTGAAGGAGGCACGAGTATGCAAAATGTGATTCGAGCAAAAGAAAATTGCAACTTGCGTATATAGATATAAGTGTCCAAAGAAAAGGAATGCTACATTAATGGGTACAATGAACTAAACTCGTGATACAATTTTCTTTTTCGTTGAGAATTAATTGGGTGTTATGGCTGAAAAGACATAATTGCTATTTTCATACACAAAGTGTGACCTTTCTAATCTAAACAAGCAATTGAGGTATTTAATTCCTTAATTTCTAAATGGGATGCAATTCTAAGTGAAATTGTTTGAACATACATGGGATAGAGGTATAAAATAGAGGGAAACAACATGCAAATGAGAAAAGATTCTAAAAATATGCATGAAAATGAAATGAATGGCATATAATACATAAATTTAGCATGCAAAAGGGTCTATGCGTCTAACATTGGATTAAACCATTTTTACAAATTCTCACTAATATTGTACTACTAAGGAAATTAAATGAGGAAGAGTCACAGCTAGTATTGAATTAGTGTGGTGATATCAACCATCATTTATAATAAAATAAGTAAAGCGTAAATTAAAACAAATAAACACATAAGAGCACATATAACATATAACATATAAACATAATATCTAGATACAAAAGTTCTAAGAACACATATGCCACACCAAAATATAAAACCTATATATTATATTGCAGTGCACAACTACAATCTAAAGATGAAAAAAAAAAGAAAATAGACCTTTACATTTGAAGAGAACATAAACCTATTTATAACCTTTGATAATAAAAGAAAATTTAATATAACTTATCTATTACACTTTGGGTATTCGAGTACCATTCAAATAATAAAACTTAAATTAAGTAAATAAACATAAAAATAAATAAAAATCCAAAAAAATAAAATGAAATAGTAAAAGAAACACATAAAGCATATAAACACATATGAGTACACAAAAGCATAAATTTTTAAGAATTTAAGAGATTGTAGGAGTACCTCTCTTTTGAAATAGTGGGCTAAGATAAATACAATATCTACTAACACATAAAGCATAAACAAACAAGTAAAGATACCACTACCTTTGAAATACTCTTAAAAAGAAAGCATTAAAAATTCATTAAATCCACATATCATGCTAAACACGCAAAGGAACTTAAAAATACCTAAAATGAAAAGTTAATGTATTCAAGATAAGCATAATTAGCAACTAAGAAGAGGAAATAACTATAGTTGAGAGATCAAAAAGTTGCTAGGGGCTAAATTACAAAGACTAGAACACAATGTGATTTTTCAAAAGATGAGGGACTAAAATTAAATAAGAGAAAAGTGGACCAAATTGCAATTAAAATAAGGACTTAAATGAAAGAAATTTAAAGTTTTGAGCTATAGTAAAATTATTTAGAAATTTAGGGGTCAAACTGTAAATTTATTTTCCAATTTAAAAGACCTATTTAATGAACTTAATTGAAATGGATTTGACATCAAACAAATCAAAACGACATAGTTTCCTAAAAAGTTATTTTCCTATTTTTCTTTTGCTTTTTCTTTCCCTCTTTTCCTTTTCTTTTCTTTCATTTCTTTTGCTTCTTCCTCCTCTCTTCTTCTTCCCTTCTCTTCTCCAGCAGACTCATCAGCAGCCATGGCAACTTTGACTATGGTAGTGCTTGCGACAACAGGTAGCTTCTCCAATCACCAAACTTCACTAAAATCACCACCTCACTCGATTTTTTGCGTAGATTACATTTTTGGTGTTATTTTTACAGAAAACGAGCAAACTGTAGCCAAAATGGCTATTTTATAGCTAGCTTGTTTTTCTCCAAATTCACCCAAATTATCATCAAGATTGTAAAAATCATACCAAAATGATGCCCATGGAACCTTTAATGTAAAAGATGGCTTCTTTTTAACAAGAAATAGCGACGAATCTAACATATCAAAACAAAAACCAACTCCTACTTCAAAATAAAAAAATAAAAAAAAACCATCTTCGATAGTTACTAGGCCAGAAACCCTAGAACCATTATCCTAAACATCTTTAACAAACCTATAGGCATTCAAATAAACCAAAAGGTAATTTATTATGCCCTTTCAATATCAAAGTAAAAATTTCAGCACCAAAACTACATCATTCCCTTTGCTTCCAAAACAGAGGATTTAGCTTTAAGTTAACAAAAGAAAAAAGCTAAACAACAAAACATTAATATGAATAGAAGGTAGGAAAAGATCTCAATGAAAGTAGTAGCCCTCTAGTTAAAATTTTTGGTGAAAACTCCCAAGCTAAAATCATCCCTTTGCATGCTTTCTTTTTGCTACTAATGGTCTTGATATTGTTGAAGTTGTATGTTCTAATGGAGAGAGATTGGAGAGAAAGGAGAGGTTGTTTGTGTAGTGTGTGATGAACTAATGTGTATTATTGTGTGTGTGAGCTATATGGGTGGCTGCCCCATGTGTGTTGGGGTATGTGTGTGTGTATGAATTGGCGTGTGAAGTATGAACTAGGAGGAGAATATCGCGTTTCAAGCTTGCTCAGAAATGCTCAATTATTCAAACTTAGATATTAAGTATAAAAAGTTACATAAAGATGCAACAAAATCTTTGCGATTATGTTTATGTCATTTTATTAAGTAGTGAAAGTAAACCACAATTTTAACTTGGTGACTAAGTGATGAAGAGTCATTTTTTGTTTTGCCTACTAATTATATAGGAGTGGAAATGCCATTAGTTTCAGAATAATATATCACCATGTAACATTGTCTTGCATTAGCTAGTTATATTTGCAATGATTTAATGTGCACCAAAAATGTGCCACTCATGAACAAATTCAAGAGGAAACTCAACCTTTTGAGAGCAATAGTAAAATATCTAAAGTTTTGCAACTAAAGGAAGAAGCATGCTTTGTTGTGCCCCATTTTTCACGATGAAAATAAGGTGTTTACAAAAGATGTGATTTTTATTTAAAAAAATATGTGAAAAGGGACCCAAAATGGGACTTTAAAAATGCGACAATTTGGGCCCAAAAATTTAGTCAAAAAGGACTTTTAAGAAAAATAGGAGTCGCCACTCGGTATTGAGTTTAGTGTACCAAGTCATCCAAAAAATATATTTTTTAACAAAATGTTAATAAAACCCTTTTCGACAACTCCAGGTCTTTGAAAACAAAAGAAAATGAGTTCGGGAGTCACGGTTAAAGAAAGGGAAGATAAAGATTCGATTAACTCAAACTTAAGGCACCCTTTCAACCTAGTCTAAGCTAGTTGCGTGGTTTAGTTAAAATTTCTCTAATCTAACCCTTAAATTTATCACGTTTGGATGTTTCCTACATGGATGCAAATCTAAATTTAGAAAATATCGAAAGGGACAAAATGTTCATTCAAGGGTTTAATTGATACTAATCACATTAATTGCGAAGGCTAAAATAATTCCTTGAAAGTGTCACGAGTATGCGAATGATGAAATTAAAAGAAAAGAAAAGAAAAGAAAATTATATACATAGTATAAGTGATCAAAGGGAAAGGAATGCAGCATAATGGGTACGGGAGGCAAAAACTCGTGGCATAATTTTCTTATATAGGGATTAATGGGTATTTAAACTAAAAAGTTATAATCACCCATTTCCCATGTCAAAGAATAATTTTCCTAATCTAGACAAGTAAATGAACTAACTTATTTTGCAATTACTTAAATGAGATGCAATCCTAAATGATATGATTAACACATATAAAGGATAGGGAATAATATAATAGGAAGTATCATGCAAATGAGAAAAGATCCTAAAATAAAAATATGCATGCAAATGTAATGAAATATCACACAAAAGATGAATCTAACGTATGAACGATCTAAGGATCTAGCGTTGGACTAGCCCATTTCTAAAAATCCTTATTAGCGTTGGACTAGCAAATAAGTGGAGGGAGAAACCACAACTAGCGTTGGACTAGTGTGGTGACGTCATGCATTCATAATACATCGTAAAACAAACAAGACATAAATTAAAACAAATAAACACATAAGAGCACGTAGCACGTAACACGTAAACATAATATTTAGATGCAAAAATCTTAAGAAAAGCGGATAAAGCATATAACACATAAGCCACATAAACATACAAAACCTACCTATTACAACGGGGAGTCTAACTACAATCTAAAATGGGGAAATACAATAAAATAAATCTATCTATTCTATCTATTACAATAGGGGACCTAATTACAATCTGAAGTGGGGAAAATATGGTAAAATAAACCTACTTATCCTATTTATTACATTGGCCTATCTAATTACAATTTTTGCAAAAATATTACCTATCTATTACATCTTGAGGTATTTAAACAGCTCCCAAATAATTATAAAATTAACTAAACAAACATAAGAAAATTTAAATGAACATTTGAATTAAATATATAACAAAGCATGCGAAAATATATAAACACATAGGATCACGTAGGAGCACATAAAGCACGTAGTTGACATTTAAATAATAACAGAGGTACCTCCCTTTTGAAGTGGTGACTAAATGGAGTCAAATTGTCCTATTTATACTCAAAATGAACAAAAGAATCATGGCATCAATTTAATTGAAAAATAATAATAATAAAAATACTAAATTCATATTAATATGTCAAACATAAAGAAATTTAACAACATCTAAAAGTACAAGTTAAATATAATCAAAAGTAACATAATTAGCTATTAAAGAAAAGAAACAATTATAATAAAGAGAGTCAAAATTCACTAGGGACTGAATTGCAAAATTGAAAAACTTTTGGGGTTAAAAATATTTTTTTTTCCAAAGTTTAGGGGTTAAAATTAAATAAAAGCTAAAGTTCAGAGACCAAAATGCAATTAATTTAAGGACCTAAGTGAAAGAATTTAAAATGTTCTGAACCGCAATAAAACTACTCCAAAGATCAGGGGCTAAAGTGCAAATTTCAATTTTTGATTTGGGCAAGAAAAGGCCATCGGGCCTTTATTTTATTTTTGCTTGGACCGGAGCCATCCAGCCGGGAAAAAAAAAGTGGGTTGTTTTTATGAAACTAACACAAGTCCAGATGAAAAAAAACCCCAAAGAAAGAAGACCCTATCCCAACCGAAATTAAAGAAAATGGCCCATCAGACAATAAACATTAGCCCAATTCTTTTTTCTTCTTTTTCTTTTCTTTCCTTTTCTTTTTCTTTCTTCTTCTTCTCTTCTTCTTCTTCCACTTCGGCCAGCTGAAGCTTCTTCAGCTGGCGGCCGTGGCAGCCGCCGGCGACCTCTCCGGTTGCAAAAAATTACCAAAATACACACTCCAACTCGATTTTTCGCGTAGAATCCGTTTTTTAAGTTAGTTTTTACAAAAAAATGAACCGAAAGTGGCGAAAATAGCAAAAGTCAGTCCAGTTTTTTTTTTTTAAACACTCAAATCTTCACAAAAAACCATAAAATTTATACTACAACACTCCTTGTGATTTTTACAACATAACTATGAACTGAAATCAATAAAAGCAACAACAAATATGACAAAATTAAATCAAAACAGTCCTAAAAATTTTAAAAACCTTCAATACTTTTAAGACTCAAAAACTCCAAAAACTTGGATAACCAAACATTCTCCGAGCCTTGTGCTAATTAGGACCATCTATCTTGACAAAAGAATAAGCACAAAAGATTCACTAATTTGATTCATTTTTCGTTTTGGCATTTTTACAAACACTTAACATGCATTCACAAGCCCGTTTCTTTTTTCTTAATTTTATGCATGGCTTGTCCCAAAAACTTCAACAAACACCACATAACAACAAAATCAGTGAAAGAAAGAGACAAATGGGTAGCAAAACATGCATTTAATCTAATTAATTAAGAAAAGGAAAAGCCGAAAAAAGGGAAAAATACCTTAATGAGGGTTGTAGTCCCTTGACTAAAGTTTTGAGAAAATTCCAAGCTTTTTTGTCCAACTGGTGGCTGCCTCTCCCCTTTTTTGATGTTGTGTGTAGTGTGTTGGGAGAAAAGAGAGAGAGCCAAGAGGGAAAGTTGGAGTCCCTTTTTTTTTTGTCTTCTCTTCTTGCCTTTTTTTTTTAGGGAGGGGGCTAGAGATGTGAGCAGGGGTGGCAATCGGGTCCAAATCAGGTTGACGGGTCGGTTTGAGATCCGGGTATAACAGAAAACCCGTTGACCCTAACCTAACCCGCCAATCTGAAACAGGTCAGGATACCTGACCCAAACCCGAAAATTTCAGGTTGGCGGGTCGACCCGAAATGAACCCGAAACTTAATTTTAATTTATTAATTTACCACTATAATTTCTAATAAAATCAATTTCACAAGACTAATTACATAATCAAGTAATAAAATTTTAAATAAATAATCCCAAACCAAATCTAAATAAATTAAAACACCGTAAAAGTGTTTTATTCCAAAACCAAATGTAAAATAAATTAAAACGGTATAAAAGTAAAAAATAATATAATACATTAATTGTCCAAATATAATAATTTCAACTTCACACAAGTTGAATAAATTCATTTAGGATTAAGTGATTAATGCCTTTGAAAAAAAAAGAATAACTTAGTTTAGTTAGATAAAATAATTTTTATGTTTATTAAATTATTTTAATTCTTAAACGGGTTATCGGGTTTTATCGGGTCACCCACGGGTTGGACCCGAATTTGACCCGTTTTCTTTTCGGGTTCATCAGGTTCGACCCGATTCTGACCCGAACCGCAAAACCTCAACCCAAACCATTAATTTCGTGTTAGGTTCGTGTCGTGTTTTCAGGTCATATCGAAAATTGCCACCCCCTAGATGTGAGGTTGGGAGTGCTTTTCCTTTTTGTGCCCTTTGTGTCTTGGTCCTCTTGGACAATAAGGAGACCAAGAGATTGTCCAAAAAAGTCAGTGGAATTTGGTTGCCAAAAAATGATTATCTTCACCAAATGACAAGAAGGATCCATGAGATAACATGATGGATTTTTTACCAAAATGAGAAGAAAGGTCAGTGAGGATGGAGTTGTAAAAATGGGTTAATAGTGGTTTTGGTGAAACAAAAATGATTAGGATGATTTTTTATTTCTTGATTTTCTTCTTTCTCTTTTTTTTTGTTTGTTTTTCTTTTTCCTAAAATAAGCCTGCAAAAATGAGAAAAATAAACATTAAAATGCAAGAAAATAAATAACTCATTAAATAGAAAAATTCAAGAAAATATTAAAAATTGACCAAAATTTTGGTGTCTACATGCTTATTAGCGAAAATATCTGCTAATTGAATCATATTAATAACTATAGTTGCATCTAGTTCAATTTCCAAAGAAAGTAAGATTGAAGGATTTTGCAAGCATCAAGCCATTTTGAGGCACCAAAGTTCAACTGAAATAATTTTTGCACGTCCTAGTCTTCGACAAAAGCCTTTTATCCATCTATCATTGTGATCTCTAATCAAACCACCAACCCTAACTCTAACACTCTTGATCCAAAGCAATACACTGCATCCATTGAGTACAATGTAACCTTCAACATTTAAAGTAAATTTCATTCAATTTCAATTTTTTTTTAAAAAAAAGCAACTGAGATATCAAAATAAGACAAGAAAAAGAATGCTTGAATAACAAACCACAAGGTGGCGCTAGCTATGCATACCATTGCCCACTAGATTGTGGTATCATTTTTGTTTTCCAAAAAGATGCTTAGGATAAGAAAAATGAGAAACTAATGAAGTAACCAACACAATTTGTTTCTAATATTGGTACATTCACATGTTGTAATGAAGATCAAAAAGGTACATTATTGCATTTGTCTATTAAAAACAAAAAAGTACTGTGTAAGCTAAAGCAAGTCTCATCACTTTGAAGTTAAATGACATTAACATTTCTATTGAATTACATACTAGTATCATGTGTGACGTGAAAGAGTTACACATTCCTAAAAAGATATTGGTCCATTAGGTTTTCTCCATTTTTGTGGTTCTCACATTGCAATTCAACATTAGAGTCGATATTATTTCAAATTTCAAATTTCAACTTTCTATGTTCTTTCTTCCCAACTGCAACCTTTGGTGTCATTTCCTAGTGGTTTCTGTTAATCGTAAACAATTTTAATATTTATTTCAAACAATAATGGTGAACTTTTAAAGGGAAATACCTAGTTAAGATAAATAAAAAAGGATAGTGGCAGCAATTACATTTCTTTTTTTTTGTTATTTGTGCATTAACATATAATTTTGCACCAAAATTCTCACAGAAGATTACTAGTACAAATAATGAAGTTGACACACTCAAATAAGTTATATGGATAAGTGCGTGCAAAATCTACCTTGCGATGGGTTGAATCACTGAGACTTTGTCTCTATAACAAAAAACTCTATATCTTTGAGGACTATTTGCTAATTCTACTTGTCCACACTTTTGCTTACCTAAAAGAATAATGTATTGAAGTACAATAAGATGAGAAGCCACAAATCAGGTGTACAGTTATCTTCTTCTTTGGAAGTCCTGAAATAGGCAGTAATAATTTTTGAATGATCTCTTATACGATAGAGTTCTGTAAACATTGCAAACTTAGAAATAGGCTCTATGGATTGCATAGAGGTGTAACCATTTTTTGCTTAAGAAACAAATCTTTTATTACACGTCTGGTTCAATAGTTCATCAATCACAATAGTCTCATCCATTTTTGTCTTTTTCTTTTTCATTTTGAGACATTCAAGACAAAAACTAAAATTGAAAACAAAGCTATGTTAGTTTAGCAGTAAAGTAATGAAGAAAACTTTTCTAAAGTTAATATCTCATAACATTTCAAAACATTCTACAACCAAGAAGCTACCATACGGATAGCACAATGATTTAGAATAGAAATAGAATAAAGACAAATGCATAAAAATGTCAAGCATTTAATAGGCACTCAAAATGTATAGTAACATAACTGAAAGTGAACAAAAAGTCTTGGTTAATCTCTTGTTACGATTGTATACCTACAAAGCATGCAATTTAACATTACCAAAAGGTATCATTATGAACATGTTCTCTTCCAATTACCATAAAGACAGAAAAAAGGAGGAAAAATAATTTTTACCCAAATAACGCTAAGTGAGCAATGCAGACTGTAAGAGAAGAAGCAACCCTTGGTATTCTCAGAAGAAATCTTAAATATCAAAGCTAATTTCTAATATATATCCAAAAATTTCTTATAATATACAAGATAAAGATTTTGATAAAACACTTTCCTTAAATAAGACTTCAAAAGAAAGGATAAGGAGTTAGGCATATTTATCAAAATAATCCTCACTAACCAATAGATTTTCCAGACCAACGAATCTTTTTGTATTGAAGTAAAAGAGTATTGCTATTTTTTTTTTATAGAATGCAACCATCAAATATCATATTTGCTTCTCTATTAAGACATATAGGCTTGCAAGACCTCCCAAATACTTAGATATTTCATTCTAACTCCATATAGTTTCTGCACTTGACTTCAAAATTTCTTGAAAGTTTAAAGCACATTGACAAAAGCTCATCAAGGTCACTACAAGAATTGTACCAAAACATCGAGCAGTTTCTCCAACATCATCAAAATAGTCTAAGGCAAAAGATAAAAAGCTAAACCATTGTCATAAGTAAAACATCATATAATGAATGAGCTATAACTGTAAACCAAAGTAGGACATTTGAGAATCTTTGTTATAGCTCTCCAGAGATTGCTCCAAAGGTGAAAATAACAATAAGAACATCAGAAACTGTCGTGATTTGAAGATTATTATACAAATGAAAAAAAAAAGAAGGAATCAATGGCCAAATTTTTAATTAAATTAAGCAATGATTATGATAGTTTAAAGTAAGGCTCAGGTTTGTTAGCAAAAGTCAAGCAAAGATAAGGGTATCACCATGGCTACAGACCTAGTTGCATTTGAAGGAGAGAATGAACTTCAAATGCCATAAGGGTTGCCTCACCAAGATGCGGCAATCAACTTAAAGCCTAAAATACAACTAAAGAAACCAAAATTGTATCATCATAGCCTAATCAAGAATAAAATCAATTAGCCTATTTATAATTTTCATCTGCTAGAATACTCCAGCCAGAAAGCTACAACCTCTTCCAACAGAATTACCATCCATCTTTGTAAAATCCTAGCAAGAAACAAAAGGAAACATGAAGAAATGTTCAAATCAAAGGGAAAATCAACAGAAAATTACACATGAATAGACACATTTATGGAAAAAAAAAGGAAGGATAAACCAATATACGCCTTTCATGAAGCGCCAAACTGGAAAATTCTTGATAACATTAGTTCAGATTACAAAAAAACTAAAAATGTGAACAACCCTGCAAATTGTCAAAATCTTAAAACAAAGAAGTGACTATTGAACTCCCTTGGCACCACTAAATAATTCTTTAGAATTATTGACATGAAATTGACTTTCTCAAATCTCAGTTACATTTGTCCTGCAGAACGCATCTAAACTTTGGAATTCTAGGTTAATAGAATGTATTCAAGAATTATTACTAACCATAAAGTATAACAAACAATTCTTGCTCTCCAACAAATGTTATTAACTGCTGCACATTCCTACTTATATGAAAATTAATCATGAAAAATGTAAGAGAAAATGGTAATACAAATATAAGATGATGGGAAAGTTCATTGACAATTAGAATGAAACTCAACATTTTCATTAGGATACATGCAATCAATAATCCAAAACATAAAATTACTAATAGCATAAATCCCAAAGAGTTGGAGAAGCAGTTGTGATTGGTTTCAAATATAAATGAACTTGAAGCGGTTGCTAATTGCTAATTCTCAAGACAATATCTCTCTGTTTTCACCAGATTCATCTCCTTCAGATTATCGCCTCCAAAAGATCATTACATGTCAACTTATAGGCAAGAAAAAATATCTGCATGTTGAAGTTAAAAAGAATATGAAAAATAAACTACATAATGAAGTTCTTGCATGTTTTGTTAAAGCAAACAAAAAGGTGACAGATAAGAAAATTCCTATTTCACTGTGGAGCTTTTTTTTTTTTTTTTTTGGCTAATCCCGAGTTCGGGGACAGATGCCACCCCAAAATTTATTCATAGAGCAAACAAAATTACAAGAGAAAGAAACAAAATTACAAGGAGGGGACTAGGCCCTTCCATTCCGAACGAATGTCTTCAGCAACCTTAAATCTCCTAATAGAAGGCACTCCTAATCTATTCAACCGGATTTCCCCTCGAGCCAACAGAGGTGTCGTGTGCAAACTATCGTAAACTCTAACATGGTCTTGGGGATGAGAAACACCCACATTGGACAATATATTTGTAACCTTGTTCGACTCTCTAAAACAATGCGAGCATCTATAAGCATCCGCCACCATTTGCCATATTTGTTCCACCTCTCTCTGAATATCAACTAAGATCAAAGACTACCAACTAAGATTTATTCCAAGGACAGTGGAAACGTCGTTGGAGAATACCAACTAATATCAATGAATCAGACTGTACAAAAACACGATCAAATCCCTTCTTAATGCACAAGCGAAGACCTAGCAAAAAAGCCAAAGCTTCTACACGAAAGTTGGAGTGCTCACCAAGGAATGCTGAGAACGCTACTACTAAGCGTCCGTTGGAATCCCTTAGCACGCCATCTCTACCACACATTCCAAGATTCCCCTTGGAGCACCCATCAGTATTAAGCGTCAACTGGCCAACTGCAACTGCCTTTCAACGCATAATTTGAAATCATATATGTGGGGTGATTGTGAAATTGCTTCATAGAATTGAGGAAAGGTCTGCACTTCAACCACTTGCTTAAACTGAATCTCAAAGGCCGCTTTAACATCCTGAAATATCGCTTGACATATAACCTGACTTTGCGGCTTAACACCTTCAAAGACTGCTTTATTTCTTGCCTTCCAAATATTCCAGCATATAAAGCTCAGAAGAATAGTAAACACAAACGCCGTTTGTTAGATGAAGTAAAGCAAAACCACCAAGTAACCAAGTGCGCTCTTAAACTAGAAGCTGATTTCCACACATGCCAGAAAAATAGCTCCAAACCTCCAATGCAACTTGTCCTGTGGAAAAGACATGTTCAATGGACTCCCCCGCAGCTATCGAACAACAAAGACACTTGGAAGGCAAGTGGAAACCCATCTTGCACAAAACATCATCTAAAGGCAGCCTTCTCTTCAACAATTGTAACATGAAAAATGATACTTTTAACGGAATACACGAATGCCAAAGTTGAGAAAAGACAATAGAACTATTGCAAGCTTGCCTGACCTCTTGATATGCTAAAGATAAAGTAAACTTTCCCGACTTCGCCAGCATCCAAACAGCCTCATCCACTTGTCCACCTTCCAGTACCGGCAGTTGCAAAACAAAGGAAACAATTTATGGAGGCAATACTTGAGATAATCGCTGAACATCCCAATTCCCATTAACCATGAAATCCGCAAAGGAAAGATTCGGGACAATAGGAACTCTAAGGAACAAAGATCCACTTCCCAACCAATTATCATACCAAAAACTGCACGTCTCCTCATGGATCAACCACAGCATATAGATAATCCAACTTGTCGATTGACATTTACCATGCATCGCCAAGTTGCCAAAGCATAGGGGTTAAAGTCCGCTTGACAAGGATGAATCCCACTACAATACTTTGAACTCATAAAATCTGACCAAAGGGACGATCCGGTTCGAAAACTCCACCATAGCTTACAAGAAAATGCCGTATATACATCCCTAACCTTTCAAAAACCAACTCCTCCCTCCTCAACTGGGTAACATAAATGGGACCAACAAATCCAATGAAACTTAGAATCCTCATCGGAAGAACCTCACAAAAAGTTTGAGCAGACCTTTTTGAGAACTTTGAAGACAGAGATTGGCAACACAGCAGCGGATAGGAGGTGAATTGGAATAGATGAAAGCACATGCTTAATTAAAACCATCCTTCCCCCGGAAGATAGAAACTTTGACTTCCAGGAAAGAATTCTTCCAGAAATAGCTTGACACGCCTCCCCAAAATAAGATGATTTACATCTTCCAATATGCAAAGGAAATCCTAAATACTGAACCAAAAAGTGCTGTCTGGAAAAGCCAGTTATGCGTTCAATCACCTTTCGGCGAGCTGGTGATGTTGATGGATGCATTAAATATCCACACTTCTGGGCGTTTACCAATTGGCCAAATGTTTTCTGATATAACTCCAGCACCTGCATAATGTTCTTTAAGGAAGTAGAAGAACCATTCACAAAAATAATCACATCATCAGCAAAGGCCAGGTGAGTTATAGGAGGGCACCCCTTGGTACTTTGAACCCCATAAAGCCAGACTATGAAATAAGACTATTGAGTCCTCTCGAAATGACCTCAGCCCCAATAACAAACAAGGCTGGTGATAGTGGATCACCCTGACGAAGACCTCTACTAGATTTCAAAAAACCATATGATGCTCCATTAATAATGACTGAGAACCAAACATTAGAAACCAATCTCCACACCATGTCAATGAACCGTTCCCCAAACCCAAATTTATGCAAGACATTGACAATGAATAAATAGGATACCCGATCATACGCCTTGACATGTCCAACTTTAAAGCTACATTGCCCTCTCTAGCTTTTTTCCCAATCCCAGACATAATTTCCTGGGCAAGCAAATAATTTTCTGTTATATTTCGGTCCTTAACGAAGCTAGTCTACTACAAAGACACAACTTGCAGCAAAATAACTGCTACTCTATCAACCAAAATTCTAAACAAAACTTTATTAAAAAAAATTACATAGACTAATCAGCTGGAACTTAGAAAAATCCTGAGGATTCAAAACTTTCGGAATCAAAACAATAGATGTAGAGGTAATAAAACGAGGCAACTCTGCCCCACAGTAAAAACTTAACACCCCATTATATACATCCTAGGCCAGAACATCCCAACAAAAGTAAAAAACTTACCCATTGTATACTGTGGAGCTTTTTACAAAGAATTTCCCATAGTATATGTGAATAATCCAAGTCCATTGAGGCAAACTTGAAGGAAGTGTAGATATACCATTTGCTGTTCAATTTGAAGCTTTTGCAAGTCAATCAATTAAAATTTTAAAGCCTCTAGTAGAATTCCCACCACCTCTGGTTCACATTTTCACCTAAAAAGAAATCAAACCAAGATAGGTAAGATAAGTAAAAATAAGTTTAAAAAACAAAAGAAGAGCCATTTCTCGAATGGATGCAATGAAGTAAGAAAATTCTTAGATAGTGACTACAAAATAAAAGAGAAATACAATAACAATGTAGCAGTTTGATCCATTTCCGACTAATGATACGCAATTTAGAGTTGGTAAGAAAAATGATAATTTTGTTACTGGTCCTAGTTATTGTTTGAGACACCTCACAGATTACCTTACCATTGATCCACTGAAGAATGTTAGTGATCCATGACAAAATCTTCAAACGCACACCTACAACACTAGAACAACAAACTAATAACAAATCTAAAAGGAAAAAGGGGAAAAAGAAGTGCCAAGAAAATAGGAGCTCCAACAGTTAGACATTTGCATCTTTGTTATCCTTGTTGAAGAAAACAATATTCATTGCAAGGTAAAGGTATTACCTTTTAAACTTCAACTTCTGCATCAAAATTTAAGAGTATGGTAGAAATTCAAGTGAGAATAAATTATCTGAAACTTGTTTGAAATGGCCTGAGATGCCACAAGTCAAAAAGATATTAGGAAAAAAAGACATAAAATATATTGCAAGATATTAATTAATTAGGGCATAAAAGCTTACCTTTTGATGAATGGAAAGAAAAACAAAATTAACACAACTTGATAAAATTATCTAATGTGATGTGATTTTTTTTTTTTTTAAAATTGTACATAACTTAGATTAGAAGCACGTGAGAAGAATGACCAAGAAGACTACCAAAGAGGACGACCATGCTTTTGGAAACTCCTCTTCCCATTTTCTATGTAAGTTGAGAAGAGCTTTGAGAAGTTAATTTGAAGCATTATCCTTGAGTTTTATGCTTTTTATATAAACATACTTATTTGTTTTTAGTCCCAAGACACAAAAAGAAAGCTTTTCGCATCATGCAAATCTCTTCTCGAGTTTTACCTTTTTTTTTTTCGGAGATGACAACTGTAGTATATCCTAATCTATCTTACACTAGGGGGAGGGGGTGGACCTAAGGAGGTTCAGGGGTAACCCGGAGAGGACTAAACCACCACTGGACCAAACGGGTGCACTACGCACCCGCCTGGATTTTTTAAAGGAAATCCACATTTAATGTGGCAATTGGTGGGAGGCAAGGTTTGAACCCTTGCCTCCCACCCCACCAAGCCTTAAAGGCTTGATGGTGGCCACCAGCCCAAAGGCTGATGGTTTCTTCTCGAGTTTTACTCTTGAGTTAATTTGGAAGCATTACCCTTCAGTTTTTATTTTTTATGGGTTAAAAACAAAAAAGCCCCCTATGGTATGCCTAATACACAGAAAAGCCCCCCGTGGTTTCAAAACACACAAAACGACACCTCATGTTTTGAACTAAATTGTAAACTAACAGAATTCATTAAATTTAACGGAATCCGGTAAATTTAATGGAAAACTTAATAGAATTCGGTAAATTTAACAGTAAACTTAACGGAATCCGGTAAGTTTAACGACTGAGACCGTCATTTTCATTAAATTTAACAAATTCTATTAGTTTACAATTTAATTCAAAACATGATGTGTCATTTTGTATGTTTTGAAACCACAGGGGACTTTTCCATGTATTAGGTATACCACATGGGGCTTTTTTGTTTTTATCCCTTTTTTATAAAAAAAATACACTATTTTTTTTAGTATCAAGACACAAAAAGGGTCTTGCACATCACTAAGGAAAGAAAGTAAGACCATACATGCAATAGATTCGGCAGTAGATAATAGGTGACACTTCACAATCCAAAGCAAAACCCAAAATCAGAATTTGAGAGGACATCTCTTGGTTGCTGTCGAGGGTTTTTTCTTTTTTCATATGACAATAATGAAATAAACGATGCAAACGAGACAAACTCTAAAATAGCTAAACTCCAGAAGCAGAAAAAAGGGAGAAAAATATAAATTCTTAGAATCTTAGTAATCACTAAAACACATGAGAATTTAAGCACTATAAAGATAAACAATTATGTAAGTATCATATTCCTAAATTTCTAGCCACACAAAAAATTAGACATCAAAGAAGTAAAACATTAAACGAGCCAATCAATTAAAATCTCTATTGTATCCTTTTAACCAGAAATTTGAACAAATTAAAACCATATTTAAACCAAAGAGAGAGACAAGACAAATGCCATCAGGCTAGATATGAGTACACAACATTCCAAAAAAACTCTAAACAAAGGTTTTTTAAGTAGTCAAGAAAGAAATAGAAAGGAGGAAAAAAATTAGAAGCCATTAATACCTTCGTATACTTACCATGAAGCTAGCGCTTGTACAACCAAAAAAACTTTAAAAAAAAGAAGAAAGCAAGCTACCAAATAAAGTCGGAAGAATAAAAATCGATCTAAAAAGAAATTGACATATGAAGAAAAGCAAAATCCACCTACTGAGTCTCTTGGCAATTATTGCCCCCCTTTCATCCCAGTGATGGTGGTCAACCCAAAATATGAATTGCATGTATAGCTAAGAAAGAAAAAAATGGAAATTGGGCACAATATGGAACAAAAATAGAAAATTTAACCTGAGATCTCTCCTTTGAACTTCATTTGCTTTTTATTGTTTTCATCTGTGTAGAAAAGTGTAGAATACTTCAAGAATACCTTGATATGAAAGTTCCCAATGAGATCGAATTCCATAGAATAATAGATGGAAGAAAACTTGTTTTTTTAATCAATATTTACAAAAAAGAAAAAAGAAAAAAAAAGATAGAGATGTGGACGAAAGAAATATGGAAAAAATAAGGAGGAGAAGGAAGATGCGGATGATGAAGAGGAAGAGAAGCCTATGACGAAGAAGAAGATAATGAGGGAGAAGTTTTTTTGAAAATTTGCTAGGGGTACTTGCTCTTTGCTTTTGTCTAGAGTCCAACGCCAATCGCCTGAATAACCAGTGGGTATATAATAAAGAGTAGGATGGGGACAAGAAACTTTTGTATAACACCTACATGATTCTTGTCCCATACTATGGCCCTGTTTGGCAAGTAAATTTTTGGCCTAGTTTGTCTCCTACCAAGTTTTTTAACAACAGTAATTTTAAAAAACTCTTCAAAAGTTTTTAAAATACACACTTTAAAATACCCAAAACACACAAAAAAATTTCCCTTCTTTCTTCTTCTTCCTCCCCAACTTCAACCTACCACCACCTCTGCCACTGGACACCATAGGTCAACACCTCTTTCAACGCCGGTTCTGACGTTGGTCACCTCTTCCGGCGCCGGCAAAGAGACGCTTTTTTTTCCTCTTCACCCTCTCCCTCTCCCTCCTCCTTTTCCCTCCCCTCCCCTCTCCCCTGCCACCTCTCTTTCCCCCTCCCTCTCCTGCCACCCTCCCCTTCCCCCTCCCACAGTCGCAAGACCAAATCGCGACGCGATTTGGTCTTGCGACTGTGGGAGGGGGAAGGGGAGGGTGGCAGGAGAGGGAGGGGGAAAGAGAGGTGGCAGGGGAGAGGGGAGGGGAAGGGGAAAGGAGGAGAGGGAGAGGGAAAAGAGAAAGAAAGAGAGAAGAAAGCAAAAAAAATTGCAACAGCTGTCAGCGTGGATCGCCGGCGGCCGGCAAGTGGTGAGAAGAGAGAGGAGAAGAGGAGAAGAAAGAAAGAAAAGAAAAGAAAAAAATTTTTACATCTTAAAAATTTTTCCTACAACTTCTACAGTGAGTTACAGTAAAATTTTATATAAACATCTAAAAAACTCATTTGCCAAAGTACAAAAGTAGAAAAAAGATCACCAGTGAGTGATGACCACTTTTTGACCAATGGCAGCACGCCACGTCACCAAACGACCACTCCATTTTGGCCATTTGAATTCGCTCTTTAACTACATATATAGGTGAAGAGAGAGATAAAAAGGGAAAAATAAGGGGAATGAATTGTATTGTGTTGCCTCTTGCCACTTAACGTGGCTTCTTTTAGATCCATATGGGTGTGTATTGCACCCGTACAGTCTGATGATGGTTCAATTTCCATCAGTTCCCTGTGATCCTGTTGGGTCACCCCCCCTCCCCCCTCTAGAAAAGGTTAGAGTAGGAATAGTAGTAGGTGTAGATGACGACAATTGACAAAAAAAAAATTGTGTTGTGTTGTGTGTAGAGAGAGAGTGTGCGTGTGAGTGGAGTATGGAGTATTAGTAGTGGAAGAGTGTGAGTGTGTGGGAAGTTTTGGGAAAAAGAAAACAGTAGGTGGATAAATCCTAGGAAATTTTTTGGAAGCTCCCAATAATTTTTTTCTTTTTTCTCTTTTGTTAATTTTTTTCCTTTTCGGATATTCCCACTTTTCCCAATTTTCCTTATTTTTCTTCTTCTTTTCCAAAACCTGCAAAACTAAGAGAAATCCACATTAAAATGCATGAAAATAAATGACCAATAAATAGATGAAAATTTCAAGAAAATATTGAAAAATAGCAAAAATTTGGTGTCTATACTTGTTAGTGATCAATAGTTTATTACGTGGACTTTCTTGGTCGAAATAAGTTTTAACATTCTTTCCTCTTTAATTAAATTAATTCAGGAAGCCTAGGAATATAATATTTATAGTTATAATAAGTAATAATAATAGAAAGCATTGGATATATGTACCAATAGATAGTGTATATGTAAAATATTAATTTGAAGCGGGAACAAAGCAGGGATGGGACGAGACAATCATCCCCCATCCAAGTGCCCCATAAGGTTGGGGGTGAATTTTCTTCTCTATCCCTACCCTAGCCCCGCACTTTCCCTGCCCCATTTGTCATCTGTGGGACGGGTATCCATGGACATCTACCTCATTATCATCCCTACTCTTGACATTTATAAATCAAATAGTGAGAGGTTTGCACCTCAATGGGTTTCTCTTTTACACTAAAATTTTCATAGAATGCTTAGAGTTAACACATACAAAAACAAAAAAGAAGCAAACATAGGTTGTGTAAGAACACATACATATAGTTTTATTAGCGAGAATAATAAGGTTTTTTTTTTTACTTTAGAGCAGACTCTTGCGGATGGAAGCAAAATCTCGATGGGATTTTTTTTCCATTAAGCCTGCCTACTCATTGTGCCTTGACTTGTATCATCCTGATATAGCCAATGTCTCTTGGTAGCAAGCCAATTTTCCCTAGAGTGAAACACTTTCTCTGATTAGCTTGTCTTGACAAATTACAAACCAGAAACTGCTGGTCAAATGGAAATGCCACTCCGGATGGAACTTGCTTGTTAACTCTGATAGTGAAGTATCTGAGAAGTTCTAAAAGAATGTCCAGAGGCCCAACTTTTTGTAGGGATATTAACTAGCCCCGACTTTGATTCTCTAGCCCTCTACTTAGCTAATTACAATTGCCCATTGTAGTTCACACTTCAACTAAGACAATATTTGATTACCCGTGCTTTCCAGCTTCATGTAGGATACACTAACAAGATTACAAGAGGACTAATGGCAACTCCCCTGTGAATAGTCAAACATCCTAATCCATTAAACATGCATATACAAAGAAGCCACATCAATCCAGAATGATACAAAGGGGAATATTTTGTACCCAACTGGCAGTCTCTGTGACGTTAAATCAGTCGGCCTTCTTAATCAAGAAGCTTCATAGCTGGTCGGGGTAATACATTTGCAGAAAACTATTTACAGTGAAAGCACAATTACTACAACTCTACAACACAAACGTGAGATAAATGATATGGCTGCCACTTTTCTCAGATCTATCTCGAAATCCTCCTTCCATCAGCGCCTTCAAATAATAGATTAAATTACTCCTTGCAATTCTTCTGCAAGTCGTCTTATGTTGCTCCAAAAGGTATATTGTCCAAGCAAAACCATTTGAGGACTCTTTCACCGACGATGCTGGCACATTTGGCATGCAGTTGCAGACTTAACATTTGAATACGTGCACTGATCGCATGCCCAATTACCAGAATCATCAAGGTTTCTGCTAGACCCTCCTGTCTTGGAAGACCCCTTTCCCTTGCCACCACCTTTTCCCTTGCTGCTAGCAGTTACATTTTTTGAGCTTGATGTCTTGCTACAAGATCCTTGCGAGTCCACATCCAAAAGACCATTTTCTAATGCTCTGACCAGGTTCTCGAAGTAGTTTCGGGTCACACTGCAGCAATTTAAAACATATATCAGTTAGAATGCAAAAGGTTTAATTATCAGCTACAAAATGGATAAATGTGAGAATGCAGAAGATCATCCTTCTACACTGACAACAGTATAAGAGGAAAAAAGATTGGCTGGAGTTACTTTAGGGGGCAAACAATCTCAATAATCAGAAGGGGAAATAAAAGCTGCAAAAAAAAAAAAAATTAAAACAGAACAGTGTTCTATATAATAAAGAGGAACAAAGGCCCAGAATCGTAAGGCTAGTAAAAATGAGTAATTAAGCAAACTTGCTAAAGCAGAGATCAGGAGCCATTTGACTATCAGCTCATATTTATGCAATAACTAGCATCAATTTTTATCAGAGTTGCAATTAAAATGTTGCTTTGAACCTCTGTTGCATGGTCAGCTAGCAGTGTTTCACATTACAACCGATCAAATATAAAAATTTAGCATGTCAATATCTTTCCAGCCAAATATCACTTACTAAAATTTATTTTCAAGTTTCATTCAACAATTCAGTCATTAATTCTTCTTTTCACCAAAATGCATATCAAGAAGGATACAGTAAACAACATCTGTGCAGGAATAATGCGTGCCAAAAGCTTGATAACCTCTTTGACGAATCAGTCCAATAGGCAAAGGACTGTGTCCTTTTCAAAAGCACATAAGTACACTGAGATCGCAGAAATTTACTTTGACAAGGGTCACAAATCAGAAAAAGATATAGTAGATCAAAAGAAATTTCTTTACTTTGAAAAGAAATTTACTTTTCAAAAGCACATAAGTACACTAAGATCACAGAAATTTACTCTGACAAGGGTCACAAATCAGAAAAAGATATAGTAGATCATTTCCTGGACTTAAACTTGAGCTAAATTACCTAGTCAGACCAGCTAACTTCGTGCGAAAATCATTGAAATCCTTCGAAGGACCTTCAGCCTGGAGGTAATTCTGTAGTTCCTTTTCTGCACACTGATGGAGCCTCTCTAAACCAGCCTCTGCCTCCCCTGGAGAAAACCGTTCCAAGCTATTTAGTGACATGTTAATTGCAAAAGAATGCAACCAAGATCCACATGCATCAAAGAGACAAAGATACCTTGTAAGTACTCAAAAAACTGTCTCCTGGTGTGCTCATGCTCAGGTAGGTAATAGCCATAAGCATATGTCCATTTTAGAACCCTCCGACATTCTACGATCTGCCACAATCATAGGAATTGATCACATGTACAGTGTACATTACATGGCAAAGAAACAATCAGTGAGTGGGAAAAAATAAGTTTAAGTCAGATTGCCAACCCCCAAGAAATGTTTACAATCCCAGCCCTATACAATTCAAAAGTACACAAGACTACAGCAGCTGTTTATGCAACACAAAAGTCTCATATATAATATATTTAACGACCTCCAAAATAACCAACAAAAAGCAGAAACACTCCACGGTTATTCACTCAGTAGGTCCGGTGATAATATCTTAATAATAGGTTACTGGGTTCAAGACACCTGGAAGAACTGTCAGAAGTGCAACTCACATTATATAGTACCCCCAACCCAAGCTTCTATTTAGCTCAGTTGCATAAAGAAGTTTCTTGTAGACTGTATGTATTCATTCATGCATACATCAAGATAAAACTAATTTCACACAATTACTAAGATAAACCAAAGACAAAACTAGTCTCACGCAATTGCTAAGATAAACACTAGTTTGTGAGAGCTGAAGATATACTAAGATCAAACAAGTTTCTCCTTCTCCCAATTGCTGAGACAAAACAAGTTTCACACAGTTGCTAAGATAAACAATAATTTTGAGAGCTGATATCATGCTGAAACCATTATTCCTCTGGGGCTTGCAATGGTACTAACACAAAAGCATTAATGATGGTCTAAATCAGGTTGGAGCATGAGAACTTTCCATACAAGTGAACCAACTACTTGGGCATGTAAAAGATGTATTGATCTAATGTGAGCTTGCGCTCAATTGCTTCTGAATTTCAAAATCAGAATCAGAATAAATATCTAAATGGAAAGGGAAAAAAATGTTTTTGTTGCTTCTGATTTTCAGCTTTTTTTGCCTCTGAAAAAGCAATAAAAAGAAAGCTAGAAGCAAAAGCTTTAAAATAATAGCTTTTTTAAACTCAGAAGCCCAAATCAGGTACTTAGAATTGTTTAAGAACAGGCCCCATCCACAGTAGAATAGCACAATCACAGTTGCTTTTATCACCAGTTGCCAGCCAATGGTTGGAACTTCAAAATTTTTTTACCCAGAAGAAAGGCAATGTACATGTGCAGTACAATCACAGATAATCCATGTTTACCCTGCAAACCACCTAATTATTGGCCTGAAATTTAGTTGCCAAAAAATGCATTTAAAATCACTGGAAAGCACAGAAGTAATCCAACTAAACAGAAACACAGATTCAAGGCATGCAATCCCATCTGGAGAACTTAAATGGCAGTCAAGACAAGGAAGCAATACACCCAATCTCAAAGCCTGTCCTTTCTTCATATCCTGAACTCATGCTCTGCTTTCTAAAAAATGACATTCCCAAGCTGTTCTATCACATTCTTGATCAGAAAGTCAAAACTTTTGGCAGCTAAGCCCCAACTTCATAGCCCCTCTGAGTAGCAAAGGACCTTAGGCACAGCTCTGCCGCCCAACAAAACCCTAAGTTCCTCAGCAACAACCAAGACTCGAAGTAAAAACCATTAATCCAAAGCCCCAAATCTTAGGAACACTCATCTACACTCATCTACTTAATTGTATCTTCACTAAATGTCATTTGCTTTGTAAATATGTTTGTCTGAAAGTGTACGAATGAGAAAGTTCACATATCTGAGAGACAGACAGAAAGATAAATGGCAGGCCAAGATAGAAGCCCTCGCATATGGATTTCTGGCTACTCCGTTGTCCATAACAAGAGTGCTAGTCTATAATAGTCAACATAGTTCTTAAGCACATTAAAACACCATCATTATTTGATTTCATTTTCATCCTATGTTGGACAGATGGAATAGTGTAACTCGGTAAAAATGCCATACAAAATTTCATTTCTGTACATATTAATGAAGAGTTTTAGCCTTCAAAAAGTTGTTAATACATTAAAATGAAAACAAATGCTAGTTCTTTAAGTGGCTTCTCGACTACACACACACTAGACATAGCAAACTTTCTATGTTAACGTCAAACTACAATTGAGAACTTATAGTTTGAGAATGTCTTACCTGAAGCCAAGCTTCAATTATGAACTTCAACTGTGACTCAGGTTGGCATTGTATTTCACTCAACTTTTCCAGCTGTAGGGAAAAAAGAAGACATCAAATTCTGAAGGCACCTGAAGTTACTTATCACAAATGCCAACTAATAAAGGAATAAAAAATAATGTGCCTCGATCCCAAAGTTAATAGAAGTAACACGAAAGTTCACCATTGACATAATAGACTAGATTCTAGCAACTGCCTTCAATTTGGAACTATGAATTGGACTTTGGAAGACCACTATAAAAGAAAAGCATACAAGTTCTCCAGTGCCAATCCGAAAGTCTTATTCTCCACAAACTACTAAGCGTCGGATAGTTTTCTAGCCAGCTTTGGCTCTTATACATACATAGAATTGGATATCTAAACCATCACCTTTTTCAACAAACAGGACTAGCAAATAAACTATCAGCGAAAATAAATATAAATGAGAAGGCAGAAAAGGTTCTTGTTGTCTTCGAATATTGCATTTGCCATAGTCATAAGTATGAGGCCACAAACTGCATATTCCAATCACATATAAGAAATAGCAATTTCAAATTAGATACATAATTAGCAGAATTCTGCAACCATATATCAGAGAGAGAGAGAGAGAGGGTCAAAAGGTTCTTGTTGTCAGTCAATATTGTGTTTGCCTTCAGTCATAAAGCATGAGGGCTGCCTTATATCAATTACACATCAAAGCGTAAAAAAGAGAGTAAAAAAGAAGATTGTACTCACATGCACAGTTTGCATTAGGTGCAAATCCGCTAGAGCTTTTTGCCTTGACTGCAAATAAAAGAAGAAACAATTCAGGTGACCAAGTGGGGCATTTGGTACTCTCGAAGGAGTTTTTAAGTTTCATTATGATGATGCCAGACCCTTTATAAATCTGACAAACAAATTGACTGTATCCTAATGCATATTGAGAATGCCTAAACATGCACAAAGAACTAAAAGGTTCATAGTTGCTTGAAAGACAAAAGGCACCATTGCTTCAAAACAAAGAGTGCACACAACATATTTGAACAGAATCTACATTTCTTGCTACCAAAATCAGGTTAAAAAATCCTAAAAGAAGCTTTTCTGATTTCATTGTCTAGATACTCTGCCTTTTAAACAAACATTCTCATCCAACTTACTCAAAGTAAAGAACAAAAGAGCATTTGGATAGACAAAGGAATCATTTCTCAACTTCCTCCTAGCATTTCTGCACATATATTGTGACCTAACCATATGATTTCTCCCTTACCAAGTCCCATTCAGAGCAGTGATGACCAATGGCAACTAGAGTAGCCAAGTAGACACAAATATCCTAGAAAAGTACAAATAGGAAAGAAACGATACTAAAAATACAAACACTAGGTTGAATGCTTACTAGCATTGAACAAGGAAACTAAAAGCACAACACAAGGTTAAATGCTTACTAGCATTGACCTGTGAACAAGTACGAGTGTAAGAGCAACCTACTTCAACCCTTCTGCATGAATTTGATAAGCCTTGCTCCTTTTATGGTATAACTTGCAATCTTTATTTCACAATCAAAGGATCCACAATCTAATACCAAATATGTCACATAGGTAGACAACCAAACACACTAATACCTCTCATTCTATGCATAAATATCTTCCTATAAAATATATTAATGAAATTTATTTCCATAAACTGTGTTGACAGTACAGGATACAACCAACAAAACATACAACCTTTTTTCAAGCAGGACAATAAGCACAGATTATCATATAAATTCAGAAGCATCGTGAAATGACAAGCTTTAGCAGCCACAGAAACATCGTTTTCCCGATCATGACTCTGCAACCTTAAGATTGAAATGCAGAAGTGAAACCAGGGCACTGCAACTCAAGTAGGCAAGTAGTTGTTATAAAAATGACTAACTCAAAGAGGAATGTAGCCATATCACCTATTTCAAAGAATTCTGCAGTATGTTTAACCGAAAAGGAATTATTCCAACCATGAGGAACTATCTCCAGAAGAATGAAATTAAAGACACCATAAAGCGTTAATGACACAAGAAGTTGTTCTGCCGCTTTGCATCAATTAAACCATATTCAATAATGACTTCTCTCACCACTATCTTTAAATCAACTATTTAGATAATTTTTTCCGTCTTTATTCCAGTTGTCTAACCCATCGAAAGACAAGAAAAAGCAAAAAAAGTAATTGCAGGCCAATGTAGTAACTAGTGCCCCAATACTAGCTAGTTATGGTACTTCTTAATGCCGATTACCATGTACATGCTTATCATCATGGCATCCTGTCAATCTTCCGTGCTTTTGTCCACCAACGTTTCTTTCTTTTCTTAGTCTGATTACCTGATGCTTTAAAATACATTCAACACATGCGTGATGGAAGCTTATCTTGATAAGTAAAGAAATGATCGGCCACTAGTAAAACAAAGTTTGAGGACCAATATGATTAAATGATGATGGATCTTTGCCTCAGAATGAACTCATCCAGACAAAGATGTTATAGACAGGCTTTTGAAGTATCTCTCTTCTTCTTTTCAGTGAGAAGCCAAGTTCCTGTTTAACTTTATTTAAAAGATAAATGAATTTAATAAGAAACCACCAACACAATTCTCCAATACAGAATGACACAAATGTCACTTGAAATTGTCATGTTTGCCATGAAAATAACCATTATGAATCCAATTAAAATGCATTCCCGAGTTAACAGTACTTGTATCTTTGGAAGAGGATTACCAACAATTACTTAACATCAAAATGCATAGATAAAAGAATGCAGAATGCCACAAATGTCACTGGAAATTGTCATGTTTGCCATGAAAATAACAATTATCAGCCCAATTCAAATGCATTCCCGAGTTAGTAGTACTTGTATCTTTGGATGAGGATACCAAACGATTACTTAAACATCAAAATGCATTGATAGAAGAATGCAACAACTGCAATCTTAGTAGAGCAGTGTGTGCATACCGACTGGTTGGTTGCCCACCGCTCATAGTAGTGAGTATATCTCTCCAGAGAATTCTTGGCCATCTCCCTCCTGCGTTCGGCTTCATCATACTGAAAAATTACCAAAACATTGTCACTTAAAACTACCTTTAATGCAGCATATTCTCAGTATTCTTCTTGAGTTGGAAGAAGATAAAATAATGCCCATACCACCCCCTCCTGCTTTGCTGCCTCATAACGGTTGCAAGCATAGAAACCACCTGTCCTCTCACCATGTTCTGACCATACACCAAGACATAGCCTGAAACAACAAAGGCCTCCACTTACAAAATGACATTAGATGGAAATTTTTTTCCCTTTTATCCTTTCATTGCTATGAGCAACAAGATGCATGTAGGAGAGCATACAAAAGACATTGTTCTTTAACAAAACCATACATGAACTTTTCACATAAAAACACAGAATTTTTCCAGAACCTTACCAGCAAAATTCAAACTTGCAAGGTGGTGTGCAAGTCATGTGCATGCAACCTTGATTCTTCTCAATTGGACGTTTGCACTTTGGACAAGGCTTAGAATTCGCCAATATCCTAGAATTCAGCACAGCAGTAGCATTGTCATCCTTTAATCATCCATCAAACTATTAATATTGCTAACGCAAGATTGTAAACAAATATTGATTCTGAAAAGTAGTGACATTGTTACTGGCATATGCAGACTGCTCACGTCTTCATCTCTATAAAATAACAATGCTGATTACATCTTTAATAACGGATTTACCCTGACACATTAACTTGACTAACCAAAAGCTAACTCACTTTTCTACTTTTAAGTTTCTTCTCCTTGACAAAATTTCTGTCCCTTAATTCAAAATGAAGCCTAAATTCAGGCAAATAACTAAAGAGTTAGCATCAATCAACAAGAGAAACTAGCATTACACAGACGTATCAAAAGCATGTAAAGTGTTGCATGGCAACATGTTACTATACCAGTTCATGTTTTCTGACTCAGCACTGTTTTTCAAAATCCACTTTGCCACAGTCTCACAGTCCACAGGGCGATGAGCTTCCTCTGTACACTGCTAGATCAAAATGTACAATAAGCACAATGGTCGAAAAGTACCAATCAACAAATATTGAAGTTCTTCCCAACAATCCAAAAGAGACTTACGTTCCAACAAAAGCTATATGAACAACTACAAGTAACATCATAGCTCCCACTTCCAACCACATATTCAACAGCATGATCACAACCTGGGGCTGGACACCACTTGGTCTACAAAATAGAAGAGTAGAAAAGAAATTACTCCAAAATCACAACAATCACAAGACACAGACAAGTGAAAAGCAATCAGAAAGAAGAGCTAATGTACATAAAAAGGAGACGTGCCAGAAAATAGAAGAGTAGAAAAGAAATTACTCCAAAATCACAACAATCACAAGATACAGACAAGTGAAAAAGCAATCAGAAAGAAGAGCAAATGTACATAAAAAGGAGATGTGACAGAAAATATGAAGTAGCTTTCTGAACAGTATTTGGAACACCCAAAGCTCTAATTGCAGTTATCAGAAGCACTCAGACTATTTAGAAAACAATCTTTCACCTCATGTATGCATTTCTCCAAGGTACATACATTTTTTTCATTCTAACCAAAGCAATGTAAACAAGCTTATAATATAACCCCCACGCAAGAGATACATTCCAGTCTTATATAGATGATCAACATATGGAACCTAAGCATCCTATTATATTCTTCTGCCCCTGAATGGATTTAAAAGGATGAATCCGGGCAGTAGAATCTATTTTTATATCATTATTTATGCAAGTAAGCTAAAGAGTTCATACTAAAAGAGGACTCAGAGATCAATGCATAAGAGTTCTATAACCACAAAGATCAATGCATAAAAGCTGGATAATGACATTAGAAACAGCTGGTTAGCAGTGTTCTAGAGCAGATATCAAAGACAGGTCAAACTAAGTTAGACATGCTCTGGTACATTTTCCAAACAGCCACTAAGGTTTAAGATGGAGCCATGTCATATCCAATACATACATTTGAAGTTAAAAAAAGTAGATAGCTTTAATCTAAAACGTCACTCCAGCTTTTTAAGGTTTTGCTCCTGTATAGTAAACTTTTTTAAGGTTGGTGTGCACAAATGGTATCCAAAACCAGAGAAATAGGTAAGCAAATCCACGTGAGTTCTGCTTTTGTAAATCAAGTAGAAAGACAAAGAGAAAGACATGCAGCAGAAAGTATGTAAATCAAGTAGTACAAGATGATGTACAAATAAGGCAAATAAGCATCCACCTTCCTGTTGTCTTCTATATATGATCTAAGAAGGTAACGATAATATTTATCCTTATTTTCATCAGACGCCAGCCTAGCAATCATTTCTTGTCCAACAGCAGCATAGCAGGAGGGATCAGGACACCTCAGCATCAAGCAACCAGGGCCATCATTGATAGATGTCCTAATGTAAGCTAACAACACAAAAAGGAAAAGAAATTTAAGAGGCTTACAGTATGATACAAGGGTAAAAGTGATCAAGTTTGATATGATAAACTTCACATAGAAGAGGCTTATTATAACTAGGGAAGGGAAACATTTTACAACAAGAAGGATGGGACTGATGCACAATAATACCAGAAAATCAATTAATGCAGATCACATGCACTGTAGTATCACAGCAGCTAAGCTTTTTAGCTTGAATTAGTATCCAAATCTAGTTATTCTAGTTTAATGATAAAGCACTATTACACCAAGTTTCATGTAATGACTCAAACAAATAAAGATTTACAGTATTTAATATCTAGTTCTTACACCAAATGAGAAAATGCTTTAGATAAGGAAGTTCTTCATTAATAACCCAAGGATCAGTACAACCACCCTTTCAATGCTTTTCTTCCCCCTATCTTTTTAAGTTTTTCCCAAACTTCAAAAACAAATGGAAGTCAAATTCCATCAAAATCCCAAGTAAAAGTTGCTCTTGAAAGCAAAAAAAATTCCACACAAATGGCAAAACAAACAACAATGCTCGAACAAATTCAGCATCAGCTTGAACTCACAGCCAAATATCTAGTTTATCTGATTAAGCGAGATGATGTTTAAGAGGTGACAAGGTATCTCTACGCATTTTTAAAAGACATTCAAGAAGAAAAGTTGTTTTACATTGATCATAGCACTGATTGATGGGAAAATGATAGAAATAGAGTTTGAATTCTTCGCCAACCTAGGCATGCATCTTGGATAATTATGATAAAGATATTCTTCACTAAAGCTTTGTCAAAAATCTTTGGAACTTATTCAAAATGGAAGGACCAGGTGTTTGAGCAAAGACCTAGGTAATGAAGTTATTGAACATAATCAATCAGGTATATTGAAAGCATAAGAGCAAGCTGATGTTTTATACATTTTCTATTTCTTTCTTCCATTTGTACCGACCCTTGCACAAGCAACAAAGGTTTAGGAGATGCACATGTAACAGCTTAAAATTGACTTAAATCAAAATATCACGACCCTTAAAATATAAGGGAACTATCACAAATAGAGTATGTTAACTAATTTTCAGTAGAATGTAACTAATTACTTTTGACTTTATATGAACAACTTTTTCTGTTGCAACCAAAAAAAGAAAATGTTACCACTGAAAATCTGGATGCATTATCTATACCAAACATGAGTAGGTGGACTGATCTTATTATTCTCTAATAACTATCTTATGCAACAAATTTTTTTTGGATGCAATTAATTAACAAATAATTGTTAAACCTGACAACATGTAACAATCAGAACCCAATTAAATATTAAATATAAACACTTTAATTAAAAGATCCCACATCTAAATGTTGATCAATAAACACTAAGCGAATAAACATTCAGCTAAAAATGGTATGATTCCCTAGGATATAATCATTTGTGCAACAATGTGATGAAGAAAGACTTTTGAATAGATTACTCTTATATTAACCCATGAGGTTGAATCTGAGCAAAAGAGGTGTGGTTAAATCAAGGAAAAAGGTACGCAATAAGTTGATGGAATAGCCTTTAAATCTTGGTCAGAAACAGAATTTGGAAACCACTTCTCATTCTATCGAAGGAGAATCAAAAGAAAAGCTATGCTCACAGAAATACTCAATTTGGAGGGACAAAGAAAGTAGTTTAAAATTGGCATGTATGAAGCAACAGCACAATCTCACTTTTTATTCATTTCTGTTATCATCTTCCTCCTCAATTGCATTTGTATCTTAAAAGCCTTTAGTTTTGTTGGGCAACGTAAGTTTGTACAGGCTCCCAGGGTATCATTCATAGTAGTGCAATCTCACCCAAATATCTACATTCAGTAACATACTTTCCTCGTGCACCAATTTCTTCTGCAACAAGTCCCAGAAGTTGCAGCATTCACCTTTCCTAAGTTTATTTTTTGTTTGACACTGATACTAAACCTTATATTAAAAGTAAATAACTGTTAGCATTCTCACATTCCAACAGAAACAAACAGAACATCCCACTCATCCTCCGAAAAGTTATACACCAATTTGATCAAAGGTTTCAATTAACATATCTAATGAAAGCCTCATAAAACTAGAAGCCTAGGCTGGCCATTAAAATTGAGCAAATATAAGTGCAACATATCTACAGTCAACTTAAGGAGTCTGAACATGGTTTAGTGAAATAACCTTGCCAGCATGTATTACAAAAAAGAATGACCGCATGCAGCAGCACTTATCTTGTCAAGAGGATAGTTCTCAAAACAAATCCCACAGGCAACCTGCCAGAAGAAAATTTCAGAGCAATGATGAAAAAAATTAGCTGCACTAGAAACAAATATATGCATACAGTACATGTACTTATAAAGTTGTCAACGCCATATAGCTCACCTCTTGGCATTTGAGGATTGAACAACAGGCTTCTCCAATAAACCAACAGCCAAGCGGACTCGTTCTTCATGGGCAAACCATTCCTCATGCACATTATTAACACTCCTATATGTTCATTGGTTAAAACAATTAGGTTCCAGAAAGGACAATATCCTGTTTCTTTTCTTGTTTTGAAAGCCATTTTTTCTATTGCTCTGGTGTCTCGAGAGAAATAGCAGGAACATACACACACACGTACATACATACATACATACATACATACATATATACACACACACGCGCATGTATATGTAACACATCTATATAGTGGGGAACCTTTTAAACAAGCACATTTGACCAAACATGTAGGTTATAGAAATAGAACCTCCTGTAAAACAATAACTTAGGCTTACATAATAACCAGACTACAGTAACCTAGGGATGAATCTCAATGACCATACCCAAATGTTAAGAGGAAATTAGCACAGAAATGTAAACCAGTGAACTGCACATGAAAGGGAAATGACAAGATCAAAAAGCATGTTCCTTACCAATTATAACGCCGCAACAGTAGACAAGCCACTTCTCTGATACAGAGAGAACGGTCGAAATTCTCATGATGTCATCTTCTTGACGTTGACGTATATCTTCTTCCTTCAAGATGGTGTAACTCTTCTGAATTACACAAAAAACTAATTTTAGTTTCAAATGGAATGGAAAAGGCGAATCAATCAATGAAATGTTGGTGACTAGTATCCTCAGACCTGAACCCTTCAACAAAAGATAATCAATAGGAAAAACTTTAAGCCAACACAGTATTCATTCCATGAGACATCCAGAATCCTAACCTTTAGACACTTTTAGACACTAGAATCTACATGAAGCAGAAAGGTTCACCACTGTAAACTCACCCTCAGTTCCAACCAAAATTTCATTCTTTCCATGCCAAACAAGGTTGGGACCTCAAAACTCAAATCTAATACTCCCAAAATACAAGAATAAAACAATAAATACCTAATACATCTCATACACTACCAAACAGCTATAAATACCTATTACCTCTAAAGTCAATACATGGCAACAATCACCTAAATCACAGAAATGCATAACCCAACTCCACCATTTGGTTCAAAAAAACATAACTTCCAAAATCTTTCCATCATTCTAATTAATCAGAACTCAACCCACACATAAACGGGTATAATGACATAAAAGTGAAGCTTCAGCACTAGCATGGGGACACTCGTCAAATACAAAACCCTAGCACACGCCAGCGGATTTCATTAATAGTCAACGATCATTATCTCAATTACACAAGCAGCAAATGCAAGTGCTTGCTCACGCAATTCAAGTGGAAATTAACACTCCTAAAACTTCCCCAAAAGGAAAATCTAAATGGTACACATAATCTGAAATGCACGACCTGTAATATATACCTTTATACACACAAGTTGGGTCCTTGTACAGAAACACACCTAAATTAGACCTATAAATCGAAATCTACAAGCACTGTAATTACATATAATAATCCACTTCCTCGCTGAAAAATCCAGAAAAGCTAAAGGTAAAAGTAATATAGGACCTGGCCACGACTATCAATGATATCATCTGAGTCATCAATCTCGTTACCCATAAACTCGTAATCGGCAGCGCCGTAGTCGTAATCATAGTCTCCGTCGCTATCCATTCCGCTGTAGAAATCATCGTCGCCGGACTCCGCGTCGTTGGCGTCGTGCATATCATCCTCCGATTCCATCTCAAGTTAACAAAACTACCCAAATTTAAAAAAAATTCTTGCAAAATCCTGGGAAAAACCCCTCGGCTATCAAAATTCCAACAATCAGTCCCAATCGGTGGTGGTTCACGAGCAGAATAATCAAACCAATTAGTATTTAAATTAGGCACAGATGATTAGGTAACGGATTAAAGCGATAAATTGCTTACTACAGTATCATGATTAAGCTAGAGGATCTCTTGAGGGCTTAATCAAGGCTATGAAAAATAGGGATAGGAATTAGGACTTGAAGGCATGGAGGGGATAGAGAAATGGTAGAAGGTGTGAAGATGACGAAAGAGGTAGACAAAAGTATAATACCGGGGGCCCGATGCCGAAAGAGGCCAAGGAACGGAAATGTTGTGAGAGTGTGGTTTACGGATTTTACTTTGGGTTTTTCATTTCCCCAAATGTAATTCTTTTTCCTTTTTCTCAAGGGATAATTTCAGAAATCTCCCATGAGGTTTTCAATTATTTCACTGGCTTCCCTTCAAATTTAAAAAACTAAACTAACCACCCTTGAAGTTAATTATCTTGTAACATTTAGGTCCAATCAATAATTAAAAAGTGATATTACGAGAGAGAAGATAATGATAAGTGTTTATTATATATGGATATTAGTAGCATTTTGTGTATGTTTTTTATATTAATTAGGATGATTTAAAATATAATTTACTCCCTAAACTTCTAAATTTTGCAAGTTTCATTTAAGCAACATAATGTGCAAAAGTTGGCCATATTTATAGGTATTGAGGTGAACTCTCAACGTTGAATTGAGATGGATTCAATTCGAAGTTATTAGCTCTTGATTCAATGATAATTCAGAAAGTAGAAGATCAAATGCAAATATTAATGGTGCATTGCATGAATAAACATCTGGACATAATGATTAGTGAGGAATTGGAGTAGAAAACAATCGAGAAATCAATCCAAAAGGCAATACACGACCTCAATACGCGGCCTTAGGTCGCGTGTTGGGTGATTGTATATTCTCTCCTGCTTTTCTACAACTTGTTCTGCAATTTGCTCTGTTTTTACACTGCTTTCTAACTCAATTTTATGTCAGAATTTCAGCTGCACATGCTCAAGATTCCTTAGGGAAGAGAAAAGGAGCTTTATGTCATATTATTTTTCCACTTTTTTGACTCTCTTAACATTATATATGTAAGAATCATTGAAAAGAAAAGAAGTTCTTGCAAGTTCTAAGTAGTTCTTGGTAGACATTAGTTTTAGTTCTTTCTCATTCTCTCTAACTAAAAACTTGTAAGAAAAATTTGGAGAATTCATTGTATCATTCATTTTGTTGAAGAAATAGAAGATTTGGAAGTTTGTTCATCATTTTGGCTAAGTTTTCTCTATCTTTCTCTTTACTTGTGATTCATTATGTTTGCATATAATGAAGTTATACTTTTTAATATCTTATATTACATGAGTAACTAATTTTCTAGATCTAAAGAGTAGATGAAACTTATGCCTACTTAATATGTGTTGAATATGATTTACTCTTACTACCTCTTGTATTAACTTGTCCATTTATGCATGCTTATCACTTGTTGTTGTTTGAACACTAATAGCAAGTTTTTAGTTGTTATTATTCAATGAAAATTAATAATAATGATGAAACAACATAAATGGAATTTAAAGAGCAGACTCATGAGAATAGAGGTACACTTAAATGGATTAACTTTGCATTTCATAAAGAACAAAAGAGTAGATCTAGTTATTCACCATGAGAATAGGGAAAACTAGACTATTCTAAGCCACTACATCATAAGAGTGAGTTTTGGTAAATTTAAAAATGAATCTCTAGTTAAACAAGAGTAGTAACAAGAGATAAATCTATTCACTTATATCTTTGTGCCATAAATGGACTCTATCTCCCTAAACTCAAGTATTTAGTGAAATTTCTTCATTGTTATCTTGCAAGTTATTTAGTTAAAATAGTTAGATAGCAAGTATTGTTATTTTTTTTGCTTTCATTTGATAAATAGTCTAAAAAATAAAGTAAAGGATCTAGTACTTGTAATAGTTGTTTCTTGTAGGATCGACCTGATATATGTTCTAAACTACTATTTAACATGTATACTTGCAGTCAAATGGGTATATTTTGGATTAAACTTGTACTTATATTGAGAATCCGTCAAGCTTTTTGCGCCGTTGTCGGGGAGCGGCAATATTAGGGACTAACAAACTTTATTAATTAAACATTTTCTTTATTAGTCAAAAAAAATTTGTCAATAGATAGGTTAGAATTTTTATTTGTCTTTATGATATAACTACTACATTATCTCTTTCTTCTTGTTTGTAGTGTATGCACCGGACGTTACATGTGGTTGCACCTTTTGATCTGAAAATTGAAAGGACACTACATAGACAAAGAAGGCGTACATTACAACAAGAGGAAGAAGAAGTTCAACATATAAAGGGAATCGGTATTGAGTTGCTTTTTGAAGAAAAAGAAATGACGGAAAACGTAACAAATAGGCGAGATCTTAGAGATTTTGTTCTATCGGGGAGACAAGGATCATAAATAAACATAGCACGACCAACGGTAAACGCTAATAATTTTAAGATTAAACCATCATTCATTCAAATGGTTCAACAAACCCAATTTGGAGGTAATGTCATAGAGGATCCAAATACAAACTTAATCATATTTTTGGAGATATATGATACAATTAAAATAAATGAAATTAGTGAAGATGTTATAAAACTAAGGCTCTGTTTGGATTGATCATTTTTTTCAAAAATAAGTTTTTTAAATACAATGCTACATTAATATACAATAACTCAAAAAATATCTCATCCATACAATATATTAAATATTTCAAAAAATTTTATAGTAAAATTTTTTTCATATACACTGTTACAGTAAAATTTTTCAAAAACAACTCAAAAATAGCTAATCCAAATGGAGCTAAGATTGTTTCCGTTTTCTTTGAGAGATAAAGTTAAAATTTGGTTACATTTTTATGCTCCTAATACTTTGACTACTTGAGATGATTTATCTAGAGTATTTTTCAATAAATACTTTTCACCGAGTAAAACGGTTAAGTTTAGAGTGGACATTACTAGTTTTAGCCAATAAGATGGTGAATTATTATTTGAAGTGCGGGAAAGGTTTAGGGATTTGCTATGGATATATCCACACTATGGATTTTTTGATTGACTCATTGTACAAATTTTCTATAATGATTTATTTTTCTCTACTAAAACTACTATTGGTGTAGCCACAGGTGGAGGTTTAATGGATAATTCACCTCAAAAAATGCAAAACTTGATAGAAGAGATGCGGCAAACAACTACTAATGGACAAATGAGCGAAATAATTCTAGACGCCAAACAAGTATAATCGAAATGGACACTCTAAACATGTTAAGTGCCTAAATGAATAATATGGTAAAATTACTAAATAGACAAATCGGGGTTGATTCGAGTTCTTCATCTAATGTATATGTTACATGTTGTTCTACATGTGGGGGTGAACATGATACTAATGAATGTGTTGATTTTGAGCAAATTCAATTTGTTAATAATTACAATTGAAATACTTAAAATAATCCCTACTCAAACACATACAATCTGGAATGGAGAAATCATCCAAAATTTGGATGGAAGGATCAAAGCAATCCTCAAAGACCGACTAATCCACTAGAATTCCAACCAAGACAACCACAGACGGAGACTAAATCAGGTTGAAAAATTGCGGTGAAAAAACTGACCAAGAGTACTTCGGAGAGATTTGGATGAATAGAGGGGAAATTAGACTAATTAACTTGTATGTATATAAATGTAGAGGTCCAAATAGGTCAAATTGCTAATTCGATTAATAATAGAAATCAAGAAGAATTACCGATTAAAATGGAGGTAAATCTGATGGAGCATGTTAAAGCCATTACTCTTCATAGTGATAAATAATTAGAAGATCTTCCGATGATTGAAAGTAAGAAGAAAAGTGAAAGTGAGGAAAAAGAAAATGAGAAGATGAACCAAATGCTAAGTGTGGGGGAGGATAGTAAAAAAGGCAAAGTGAAAATTAACCCTTATCTTCTACTACCATTCCAATACCTCCGGCGGTTCCATTCTCTCGAAATTTCAAACTAAATAAATTTGATAAAGATTTTGAAAATTTTGTTAAAATTTTTAAACAATTGCATATTAATGCCCTTTTGCCGATACTATTTTGTAGATTCCTTCATATGTGAAATTTCTCAAATAGATCATGACTAGAAAGAGGAAATTGGAAGACTGCGAAACAATAGTATTAACGGAGGAGTGCAGTGCCATCATACAAAACAAACTACCGCCAAAATTGAAAGATTCGAGGAGTTTTTTCTATACCATGCACTATCGGTAACATTGAATTTTTCAAAATATTATATGATTTTGGTGCAAATGTATCATTAATTCCCTTAATGGTAGTTAGACAATTAGGTTTACATGAGTTAAAATGCACTAATATGACTTTGCAATTAGCTGATAGGTCGATTAGATATATATTGGGAGTATTGGAGAATGTATTGATTAAAGTGAAAAAATTTATCATTCCCGTCAATTTTGTGGTATTTGATATGGAAGAAAATATGTCTATGCCAATCATTATTGGTAGATCATTTTTACTAACTGTAGGTATTATTATTAATGTTAAAAATGGCAAACTTAAGTTTCAAGTAGGTCAAGAAGAGGTAAAATTTAATTTGAATAAAATGAAAAAATATATTCTTTTTTTATCGATCATACTTGTTCTATTGGCGCCATTGATAAGCTAACTCAAGGGTTGAACTGAGTCAACTTTGATTTCGACCCTCTTGAATTTTGTTTAATGAATTTAGAAATGCAAGAGAAAGATTGTGAAAAAATTGAAAAATTGATCAAGTATTTGGATTTTCAAACACCTTATAAAAGAAGTAATATTTACGAAAATTTTGGTCAAGAAAAAGGGGTTCCCACCACTTTCAGAGATTGAATCTCCAAAATTAGATATCAATCCACTTCCAAATCATCTAAGATACGAGTTCTTGGAGAAAATAGCACTCTACCGGTAATTGCAAGTGCTCACTTAAATGAGAAACAATGTATGAAATTGTTAAGAGTTCTAAAAAAGCATAAGGTAATTGGGCGGACAATTTCAGACATCAAGGGTATAAGTCCTTCTATATGTATGCATCGCATTCTATTAGAAAATAATTGCAAATCGGTGGCGGAAATGCAAAGAAAACTCAATCAAAATATGAAAGAGGTGGTAAGAAAAAAAATTCTCAAATGGCTCGATGCAGGTATAATCTTTCCTATCTCTGATAGTATTTGAATTAGCCCTATTCATGTAGTCCCTAAAAAAGGTAAAATCATCATAATTATGGACAAAAATAATGAAATGATTCCATCACGACTTGTGGTCGGGTGGAGAGTCTATATTGATTATCGAAAATTAAATGCAGTTACTAGACAAGACCACTTTTTCTTATCCTTTCTTGGTCAATTATTGGAGTGAATAATCGGTTATGAATTTTACTGTTGTCTTGATTGCTTTTTAGGTTATAACCAAATAGTTATAACTCCAAAGAATCAAGAGAAAATCACATTTCCTTGTCCTTATGGCACATTTACTTTTGGAAAAACACCCCTACTACAATCCAATGTTGCATGATGGTCATATTTTCTGATTATATTGAGAAAATTATGGAGATATTCATGAATAATTTTTCGGTATTTGATTCTTCTTGTGACCATTATCTTCATAATTTAGATTTAATTTTGCAGAGGTATGAGGAGACAAATCTTGTGTTAAATTGGGAGACATGCCATTTTATGGTAGAGAAGGAATCATCTTAGAGTACAAAATTTTCGCTAAGGGAATTGAGGTGGACAAAACAAAAATAGAAGTTATCGAATGAATGCCACCTCCAAGTAATGTCAAGGGGATAAGAAACTTTCTTGGACATACTGAATTTTATAGATGTTTTATTAAAAAATTTTCTAAGATAGCAAAACTATTGTGTAATTATTATGGAAAAATGTCCCTTTTCAATTTGATGACAAATATTTGATTGATTTTGATAGGTTCAAAAAGGAGTTGACTTATGCACCAATTATAACTTCACTAGATTGGTTGCTACCATTTGAATTGATATGTGATGCAAGCGACCATGTGATTGGAGTGGTTTTAGGGCAAAGGAAGGAAGGTTGCATGTCATCTATTATGCGAGCAAATTGTTAAATGAGACACAACTCAACTATGCAACTCCGGAGAAAGGGCTATTGGCGATCATATTTGCTTTAAATAAATTTAGATCTTATTTAGTAGGATCTAAAGTTATCATCTATACAGACCATTCAGTTCTTAAATATTTGCTCGATAAGAAAGATGTAAAATCTCATCTAATTCGATGGATTCTATTGATACAGGAATTTGATATGGAAATAAAGGATAAAAAAGGATCAAAAAATCTTGTGGCGGATCACCTAGCGCGACTAGAGTATATCCCTACCAATGACCAAATTCCAATTAAAGAAAATTTTTTTGAATGAATTTGTCCTATCAATTGTCAATTCTCCATAGTATACAGATTTTGTTAATTATTTGGTAAGTGGAGTAATGATAAAGGGTTTTAACTATCACCAAAGGAAAAAATTTTTGCATGATGTTAAAAGTTACTTTTGGAAGGAACCACTGATTTATAAGCATTATACTGATGGTATGATACATAGATGTATTCTCGAGAACGAGGTACATGATATTTTATATTATTGTCATAATTAAAAAACGGGTGGTCATTTTAGTACATTAAAAATTGTAGCAAACATATGGCAATCGGGGTTTTATTGGCTAACAATGTATCGAGATGTTAAAAAATATGTCAAAAGTTGTGATGCTTTCCAAAAAATCAGGAACATATCAAGAAAAAATGAAATGCCTTTTACTACTTTCTTAGAAGTTGAATTACTTGATGTTTGGAGGATGAATTTTATGGGATCTTTTCTCAATTCTTTTAATAATAAGTACATCTTAATAGCCGTGGATTATGTCTCTAAATGGATAGAGGCAATTGTTTCATCTATTAATGACACTAAAATAGTATTTCGATTTCTTAAAAAGAACATTTTTAGTTGATTTGGTATTCTTACAGTCATAGTAAGTGATAAAAGAAAGCATTTTTATAATAAACAACTTGATTCTTTATTACTTAAGTATGGTTGTAGATACAAGACATCACTCTTATACCATCCCCAAGTAAATGGACAAATGAAATTAGCAAATCGAAAAATCAAGCTCATCCTGGAGAAAACGGTGAACAAATCACGAAAGGATTGAGCAAGAAAACTCGATGATGCACTTTAAACATATCGGATGGCATTTAAGACATCCTTGGAAATGTCGCCGAATCGTTTAGTTTATGAAAAAATTTGTCATTTACTTGTGGAGATTGAACATGAGACATATTGGGTTATTAAAACAATTAACTTGGATTTTAATCTTGCAAGTGGAAGAAAGTTACTTGAGTTGAGCGAATTAGAGGAACACCGACTACATGCTTATGAAAATGTCAAATTTTATAAAGATAAGGTCAAATATTGGCATGATAACCATATATCCCTAAATAATTTGAGGTAGAGTAAAAAGTGCTTTTATATAACTCACGTCTTAGATTGTTTCCTGAAAAACTCAAGTCAAGATGGTCGAAACCCTTTGAAGTCACTCAAGTATTCCTTTATGGAGCCGTTGAAGTAGTTAATGCAAGAAATGAGAGGTTCAAAGTCAACGAACAAAGATTAAAAGACTATTTGGCGGGTCAAATCATCCCCAAGGGACTTATATATCTTTTGGGTGATTTTTCTTCAACCTAAGGCACCAATGCTTTTGAATCGAGCCAACGATTATAAACAAAAACGCTAATTGAGAGACAATTCAATGTTTTTGTTATATATATTAATTTGGTGTGATTTTGTATTTAAATGGATTTGAAAATGGAAATAAGGATGACCATTTGAGATGAAAAAAATGAACTTTAATCAAGGAATTTAACCTCCCGATTTGAGCAAATGTTGTTTTTAATTCATTAGAAAAGGGTAAAATGCATGTTTTGATCATTTTATATATGCGCACATTAATTATTTTGACAAAAGAATAATTTAGGATGCATTTTAAGCAATTGGGGTAAAGAGTGTAATTTTGAAAAGTTAGAAAATTCTACAGAAAAACTGCAGAACAGAGAAAATACAGTTGAAAACTCGACCTTGAGATCACATATTCTGTTGCCGCATATTGCATTCTACGAATTTTATGGAGAAAACGTAACCTCGAATACGCGACCTTGAGATCACGTTTTTGAAGGCCACCTATTATTCAACAGAATATGAGAGAAAAAAATGCAGGCTAAAGGCCCCGTTTTCAAGTCGTGTTTTCTAAAGATTGTTTTAAAAGAAGAAAATGCGAGTTCCTTGATTCATTTCTTCTCTTCTTCTTCTCCTCACATTTTCACACACCTACACACATATAATTCACAAATTCTCTCTTTTATTTTATTTCCTTGCAAACAAACATCAACCCAACACCTTTTAACGACTGCAGCCTTTTTAACCGATTGAAATTCAAGAAAAACAACCAAAAATTTGATTTTAGGAGGATTAAGGATTAGGGTTCTTAGTTCTTAAACTTATCAATTGGGGTGTTTTTCATAGGGTTTTTTTTGCATAATTTTCATCACCAAACATCCTTCTTCTTATTGAGATTGTAGACACCAAATTTTTAATTTATTTTTATTTTTATTGATTATTATCTATTTTTGTTTATTAATCTCATGATTTTTGTTTTTAGACATTTTTTAGCATTTTAAATACCAAGTTTTTAATTTAGATTTATTTATTATTATATTTTATTTTAATGATAATTATTATTCATTTTTGCCCAATAGTCTCTTAATTTTTATTTTAAGACATTTTTAGCATTAAATTTCCGGAAAAGAAAAATTTTCACAAAAAATGTGTGTTTTAATCTTTTTAGATTCAATAAATGAAAATTTGTTGCCACACGACTTCAGTTGGGGATTTTGTTTATCTAAATTGATTTTTGATGAAAAAAAGAAAAAGTAATGAAAAGAAAAGAAAAAGAAAAAATAATAAAAAGGAAAAAATCATCAATTATACACAAAAAGTTTTAGCGTTTTATTTTGGATTGGCTTTGTTGATCTTGTTTCAATTCCTTTTTTTCTAACAAAAATCATTTTATTATTGTTTAAAAAAAAAGGGGAGTCACGCGCGCGTGCAATGCACACGCGCTGCTTCTCCTCCTTATCGTACGAGCCGAAGCAAGGCAGCAGAAATAAGAACTGCGATTTTTCAGCCTTTTTTCATGTGTTTTTCCCATTTTTGGCTCCATTTGATCACCTCAATCTCAGGCCACCTGGCTTTAATCCCTACACTAATAGAATCATAGGACAATGGCCATCTAATGGCTTGTATATCATCCCAGCTTTGCCTCCAATCCGCACTATTGGATCCTAGGGTTGAGGATTTTCTTGTAGCTATAAAAGGATGGGGAAACGCAGCCTGAAGGGAGGACAAGAAGAAGTAAGATAGGGTGGCGGCTGAGAGAGAGAGCTTGAAGGCTGAGAAAAGAAAAGATACGGGAGAAAGAAAAGTGGGGTGACGGCTAGGAGAGGAACCGAGAGAGGATTTGGAAACTAAGGAGAGTAGAGAAAAACGAGGGAAGCCAAGCACGAAAAAGCAACGAGGGAAGAGAATCTGGGCGGCGGCTGGAGAAAAAGGGAACAAGGAACTAGGGGAAGAAACGCAGGAAAAGCTGAGAAGGAGGAAGGAAAGGCTTCGGGTAAGAAAAACCAAGAGCAAAAGAACGACGGCTAGGGGTTGGAAAGGAGAGAGCTTTCGTGGGTAAAAGGGAGAGCTTTGGCAAGAAAAGCCAGAAAAAAGAAAGCCACGAGAGGCTGGGAAGGGAGTTTGACGGCTAGAAAAAGCAAGAAAAGGAAACCAGGAGCTACTACGGGCTGAAAGAAGGAAGCAAAAGGAAATGTAAATTTGAATGCAAAAAGAGTGAACCAGGGTTGAAGATTCAGCTGTCCACACCAACCTTGAAGGAGATTTTGCAGCTTTGATTGCATACCTGGGTCTTTTCCTCTTGCGTTTCCGTACTTAGCTTTGCCTTTTAAGGTGCAAAGGTGATCCTTTTCTATCTCTTTCTGACCATACATCATCGTTCCTTTCGTTCCAAGCATGGTTAAAATTTTGTTACTGCATTTTTATTCCCCTTTGTTTTTGCTGTTCTTTTCCTCTTATGATAGCCCGATGGTTTGGGTTTTGTTGTATAATGTGTCGTTTGATCTTGTCTAGAGAAAATGAAAATTGATGGTTAATGTTTGGTGAAAAATTGTTTGCTCCAATTTGCTTGTTTGGTTTGAAATGCTGCGGGTTTGATGAAGAACCCAAAATTGTTGCAGTAGTATTGCCGAATGTGTTGCTTGATCGCATGAGGCTTTGGTTTGCTTGAACTTCTGGTTTGCTGGTTTTAGGATGTGTTATCATGAATAATTTGCAATAAGACGTGATATTTGACTAGATTCAAGTCTTTTTAGCTACTCATGTTTATTATTTTCGATGCTGTTATTTTCCTTTCTTCATGTTCATTAGTTTGTTTAAGAGTCTGTTATCTTCAAATTGAGAATATGGATCTGTGTGGATGTTTTGGATGATCTGGTTAGGAGGTTTGATTGATTTTTGATTCGATTGCCTTGTTCTTCATGGTGCAATGTGTGTTAATAAAGTTTCCATGGCAAACCCAGAAACTTGTGGGAAAATCTGTTTGAATGAATCTGGGTTTCATGTTAAAAGCTTTCTTTTGTGTTAATATTACACCTTGATGATAAGTTGAGGTTTAGGTGGGTTTTGGGTAGATGAAATAATAGGCTTGGTTCGAATTTTTGTATGAAAATATTAGCGTAAGAATGAGCTGCAAATTTGCAGCAGAAACCAGCAAAAGAGATGAACTCTTCGTAAGCTTTGCATGGAAAAGTTTTCGTGGGCTCCTTTTGCTTCATGCTTTCTTTAACTTACTAGTCGACCGTTGAGATCCTTTGGACGAATATGAATCATGCCTAGAATGCGCACGATAAAAAAAAAATTCACTGATTCGCATGATCTGATGCCTGTGGGGAAATGTTCTTTTAAATGGAATGGGAACTTCCAAGCCTTTTCCATCCAGATTTCCTTCTCCTTGTGTGATATTTTGATGATAAGTTTGTGTTACCGAATGAGAATTTGGAGTTTAGATCCCTGTGGCTAGTTGTTGTCTCGTGAGATTGCGGAAGTCCCTGAAGCATCAGAAGTTACAAATTCTGTCCAGTCTTTGCATGCTCTTCTCTTTTGATTTTTATGGTGTTTATACCTAGAAGTTTTATGTTGAAAAGAGAGAGAGGATATGTGATAAATCTTATTGTTTCGATTCAAGTTGGGTTTGATTGGAGTAGTAGTTGTGCGTTTTGAGAATGCAATCTGATTGCTGCGATGGTAATTGGAAATTGCAGAAGCATCAGCTTCTTCGTATGCTTTGCATGGGAAGTTCTGAAAATCACAGTTTTACCCCTTAAGTTTCCCCTTATTCTACTATGGCCCCAAAAATTGGAAAATTTAATCAATTTTATCCCTTAACATGTTATTTCTTTCTTTGATATGACTTAATGTGACTTTTGGATTGGTTTTTAAGTGAATTTTATCATGTTTTTGAAGGTCTAACATTTGTTGATGGAATTATGATTTATGATTTGGATTTTTAGTGAAATTTTAGGTATCTTTGTTGTCTAGTTGTAACAAATAGTTTTTCATTTATTTTTTGAGAATTTTAGTTTGGTTTGGGGTTGGGTTTCACCTTAAGTCCTTAATTTATTTCCTTTTAGACCCCTAATACTTATAATAATAATAATTTTGATCCCTTAAAATCTTTAATTCTTTCAATTAGGTCCTTATTTATGTTAATTTGTCAAATACGGGTTGTTAGTTTATTTAAGTGCTTTGAGTGATTCAATTTCATGTTTATTTCCATCTCATGTGATTATTTGTTAATTAAAATGATACCTTGACCCGTTTTTATTGTTTTGGAGGATAAATAAGTAAATTCATTCCATTAGAACACAAACTTAAGAGAGGTACACTCTATCCCTTATTTTTACTTTATTTGACCCTATGTACACTTACGTGATTTTATGTATTTAATTGCGTGCCTTTTGAATGTTTTATTTCATTTCTTTCTTTACTTTATTTGTTCCAATTTTTGAATATTTATTTTAGGTCAATTTTAATTATTTAAAAGGCATTTAAATGCCAAATTGTAATAGTTAGGGGGTTCAAGAATTGTGTATTTAGATAGAATATGTAATAGTGAGGGATTTATCTATTTATTTTATTCCTTCTCCCATTTTTAGATTGTAGTTAGGGCCCCTAATATAATAGTTAGGGTTTTATTTGCTTTATATTTGTTTTGTGTGCCTTGCATGCCTATGTGTTACGTGTTTACCGCTTTCTTAGGACCTTACATCTAGATATCATGCTTATTTGCTACGTGTTTATGTGAACTTATGTGTTTATTTGTTTTTTATTAGTTTTATATGATTAATTAAGTTATAATTAAGGTATGACGTGATATCACACTAGTCCAACGCTAGTTGTGATCCATTTCCCGATACCACACTAGTCCAACGCTAGTTGTGGTTCTCTTGTCCGATTCCCCACTAGTCCAACGCTAGTGAGAAAGTAGAAATATGGGTTAGTCCAACGCTAAACCCTTAGGAGCCCTTCGAGCGTTAGATCATGATTGTGTGACAAAATCACTTCATCTCATGCATGTTTTTCACTTTTTAGGGTTTTTACCATTTGGCATGACATTTTCCCATATATGTATATTTCTTATCCCTTTGTATGAAAACACGACATTAGACTTGCATTCCATTTAAGAATTAGAATTAGGATAGTACATTTGCCTGATTAGATTAGGGATAACCCCTTGAGTATGGGATATGGACGAGTTTGGCTTTCTAGCCTTAGCACGCTCGTATTCCCTCTATGAAAAGGGAAAATTGAGTCACGAGTATTAGTCTCCCCGTACCCGATATGATGTATCCCTTTAGATCATGTATTCATACATAATTATTTTATTTTATTTTATTTTTCTTTTCTTTTCACTTCTCTTTGAGTCTCATATTTTTGCACAATTTGTGACTTCTTCGAAAGTTTACTTTTGGGCGTCGCAATTAATGTGATTTGCATCAAATAACTTCGAAGAAATATTTTGACCCCCCGATACCCTCTTAGGTTTTGGGTTTGCATTCATATAGTACGTCCAAATGTGATAAATTTTTAGGTTAAAATAAGAAAACTTTTGACTAAATCACGCAACTAGCCTTGGTTAGGTCGAAAGGGTGCCTTGGATTTCTATCATTGCCTTCCCTTTCTTCAAATGTGACTTCCGAACCTTTTTCTTTGATTTACATAGACTTGGAGTCGTTTAAAAAGGGTTTTTCTACTTTTTTTATTCAAAATTCATTTTAGGTGACTTGGTACACCTTAAGTCGATACCAAGTGGCGACTCCAATTTTTTATTCAAAAACCCTTTTTAAACTATAATTTGGGCCAAAATCGTCGCACTTTCAAACCCCACTTAGGCCCTTTTTATTTTCTTATTCTAAAATAAAAATACACATTTTTTCAAATCAATATCAACCAAAAATCCATTTTCTTAAAACTCCTTATTTTTCATTTTCAAAAAATGGGGCGCAACAGAGATACCATAACACGCGAAAAAAGACCTGTTATTCACGAGTATTCTTCCTCTAGCATCGAAAATAGTGAAAGAAACAAAGAGATGGAGGTGAGTGAGGAATTCGACAAAAGTGAAGAAGAGAGATCTCATTCAACCCAACCTGTGACAAAGTGTCAACGGGGGAATACATCTAGTCGTGCTAAGGACGATATTTACGATAGTGCCAAGTTTTCAATTCAGAGGAATCAAGAGTGGCATGAACCACGCGCTAACTTGGAATTCATTTTGAAAAACATGTTGGTTCAGAGATTGAGACGGTTTATTATATCTTTGAGGCGTTTACCCAACTTGGTTGGGTACTGATTCTCACGTTGCTGAATCATTACTACCCGGATTTGGTGTGCGAGTTTTATGCCAATATTATTAACAAGGCAAGCCACAGTGGAGAGTTGGTGGACTTGTGGGGGCGTGGTATTCGAATTTACTTAACTCGTGATCTCTTAGCACGCATATTAGGTTGTAACACTGGTCCAATTATTGATTTGAAGAAGACGTTCGTTGCTCCTAATAAGAGATAAGATCCATCACACGTCATGTCTCAGTTTGGTCTCGAGTACCAACCTTTCCATTCCTCAAGAAAAGAGACAATAGTTGCTAGCGTTTTCGACACTCACCATTGCCTCATTATCTATATGATGGCGCACAATATGATTCCAAAGAAGAGCAGTCACGGAGAAGTCCGAAAAAGTGACATTTATTTTTTGGATTACATGTTCCATAATCGGGAATCCTCCTACGCTCGCATTCCACTACCAAACATCATCATCAGTTATATAAGGTCAATGGCGAGATGGCGCACTATTTCTTTCAAACTTGTCTTTCCCCGTCGCCTGTCTTTAGTGTTCGAGCAGGTAGGAGTTAATTTGCATGGAGTAACTCGGGTAACTGTCCGCCCTAGCATAGAGTTATCAGTTTCTTCACTCATGCAATGGGAATTGCTATGGAGCATCTTCCTCCGCCAACTTAGTAGTGACGATAGAAGGCATATCATGGCCAAGATGAAACTGGACCCTCCACCTCCGCTACCACCTCAATCCAATTAGCAAAGGTTTTTAGTCGTTTGGACACAATTGAATATTACCTGAGTTCAATGGACATTCGCATGCAGTAGATTGAAGATCATTTGGACATACCTCCACCTCACCGACATGATGAAGCTGCAGATGATTAAAAATGCCATCCTCTTAATGCCAAATGCCTTTTGCTTTTGTTTCCATGTTTCTTAGTAGTTTTCTTTTCATCTTTTCCTTGTATAATGTTTACTTTTGCACTTATTATTTTGTACTTGGGGACTTGTGGCAGTTTTATTTGATTTTGGTCGTTGATTGTTGATGGCTCGTGACTCAAGGTTGAACTGGACTGTAGCCATTGAAATAGGGAGTAAATTATTCTTATTTTGCTTTATTTTCTTTTCCTATACATTGAAGACAATGTGTATGTTAAGGTGTGGGGGGGAGGGAGGGGGAGAAATGTATTAAGTAGAAGTTACTGTTGCGTTTAAATATTTGGACATGTTATTGGGAAATTGTCTTATGTTTAAAATTGTTGATTCTTGGGTACTGTTGGTAGGGAGTTTCGTCCAGTTTTAAGCGAAAAATTTGTCAAAATTTTTTCTAAATCTTGTCCACAATTGAAAATTTGCCCCAAAATTTTAATAAGTTGTTCATTTGAGTCCACAAATACATGATGATTAAGTCCCTTTTTGTTTAAATTTTTCCTATAATAGTGAAATTAAGTAATTAATTTGAGAAATCAATGTTCACTCGACTGGAAAGCAGTTATTATGTGATTACTACTATTGCAGGTGAAAAAGTATATATTATAAAATAGTAAAAATTATGCCTATAATTTTGCATGATAAATGAAATGTCTTATCTTACTTGCTTTTACATGTAATTGATTATATAATTGTTAAAGTATTTTCTTCCTTGTATCTGCATTATTAAGGGCATTGTTCATAAAAAAGAAAAGAAGAAAAGAAAGAGAGAGATCAAATAAATTCTTGTACTGAGTAATCGTAAGTGTTTATTTAAAAATGTCGACTTTCACATAAAAAGGTATTTGAATTAAGGAGTAATAAGTGAAGTGTCGAGCAATCGGGGATTTTTATTTAAAAATGTTGATTTTCACGTAAAAAAGACACTTTCACCCTTTCAAAAATGAATAAAAGAGAAATAAAGTGAATAATTCTCTCTTAAAGTTCATAAAGTTAACATTTCATTTCAAAAGAAGAATCTCTAAGGTGACTATATAGGTTGATTATTTGTGAAATTAGGTTAGATAGAGGGATTGATTTTGTTATTTTGAATTTTGGGTATAATTATCTCTGTCTTATATGATATAATGAGTATTGTATGTGATATGAATGGTTGCATAATAGAAGCTTTCCGAGTCGAGAGAAATTGATATTCAAATTCACTTGATTCATCTTACTTCTTAAATCATTGTCGGATTATTTTTTTTATAGCTTGAGGACAAGCAATGATTTAAATGTGAGGGAATTTGATAAGTGTTTATTATATATGGATATTAGTAGCATTTTGTGTGTGTTTTTGATATAAATTAGGATGATTTAAAATATAACTTGCTCCCTAAGTTTCTAAATTTTGCAAGTTTCATTTGATCAACCTAATGTGCAAAAGTTGGTCATATTTGCAGGAATTGAGGTGCACTCTCAACGTTGGATCGGGATGGATTCGATTTGAAGTCATTAACTCTTGATTCAATGGTAATTCGGAAAGTAGAAGATCAAATACAAGTATTAATGGTGCATTGCATGAACAAATATCTGGACATGATGATTAGTGAGGAATTGGAACAGAATGAGGAATTGGAACAGAAAACAATTGGGAAATCAATCCAGAAGGCAATTCGCACCTCAATACGCGGCCTTAGGTCGCGTATTGGGTGATCGCATATTCTCTCATGTTTTTCTTCAACTTACTCTAATTTCACACTACTTTTCAGCTCAATTTTACCTTAGAATTTCAATTGCACATGCTCAAGATTCCTTAGGGAAGAGAAAATGAGATTTATGTCATATCATTTTTCCACTTTTCTGACTCTCTTAACATTATATATGTAAGAATAATTGAAGAGAGGCGGAGTTCTTGGAAGTTCTAAGTAGTTCTTAGTAGACATTAGTTTTAGTTCTTTCTCATTCTCTCTAGCTAAAAACTTGTAAGAAAAACTTGGAGAATTCATTGTATCACTCATTTTGTTGAAGAAATAGAAGATTTGGGAGCTTGTTCATCATCTTGGCTAAGGTTTCACTATCTTTTTCTTTACTTGTGATTCATTATGTTTGCATATAATGAAGTTATGCTCTTTAATTTCTTATATTACATGAGTAACTAATTTTCTAAATCTGGGGAATAGATGAAACTTATGGCTACTTGATATGTGTTGATTACGATTTGCTCTTACTACCTCTTGTATTAACTTGTCTATTTATGCATGTTTATCTCTTATTGTTACTTGATCACCAATAGCAAATTTTTAGTTGTTATTATTCAATAAAAATTGTTAATAATGATGGAACATAAATGGAGTTTAAGGAGTAGACTCATAAGAATAGATATACATTTAAGTGGATTAACTTTGCATTTCATGAATAACAAAAGAGTAGATGTGGTTATTCACCATGAGAATAGAAAAAACTAGACTATTCTAAACCACTACATCATGAGAGTGAATTTTGGTAAATTTGTAAATGAATCTCTAGTTAAATAAGAGTAGTAACAAGAGGTAAATCTATTCACTTATATCTTTGTATCATAAGTGGACTCTATCTCCATAGATTCAAGTATTTAGTGACATTTCTTCATTATTATCTTGCAAGTTATTTAGTTAAAATAGTTAGACAGCAAGTATTGTTATTTCTTTTGCCTTCATTTGATAGATAGTCTAAATAATAGAGTAAGTAAAGGATGTAGTCTTTGTAATAGCTGCTTCTCGTAGGATTGACCCAATATATGCTCTAAACTACTATTTGACCTTTATACTTGTAGTCAAACGGGTATATTTTGGATTAAACTTGCATTTATATTGAGAACCTGTCAGATAACATGATTCCATTATCACGCCTCGTCTACTACATTATTTATTAATTGATTTAATACCAACTCACACATTAAAGAAAAACACTTAAAATTTGCTGTTTATTATTAGAGATCAAATCATATATAGCATAAAAAATAATAGTATATCGTTTTATATTTTTCATTTAGTATAATATCCAAATTATTCTTTTCAATTACATACCCATGTCAAACACGATCAACAACAAATAATCACAAATTTTGCAACTAAAATATTACTTAGAACAAACTTAATATCATAAATATTTTTGTCAATGTATGAAGGTTAGTTGCCAAGGTTTTTAAGGTATTAAAATTTGTTTTTTGTTATATTTTGGTTGCATTTTTTTATTATTTATTGTTGGTCATAGTTAACAATGAGTTCGTAATTAAAAAAAGTAATTTGAATCTTACATTAAATGAAATTTATAGAATGATAATTTTTGATGCCATATAAATTTAAACCCTAATAATAAATAGTAAATTTTAGTGTTTTCTTTAATATTTGGAGGGTATTCGATTAATTAAACAATTTAGTAGATGAGGAGTAATGGTGAAATCATATTATTTTCTCTCTCCTAATATCGCTTTTTAATTATTTGGTGGATCTAGATGGTACAAGACAATAAATCTCACGGGTGGTTAATATAATTTTGAAAACTTGAAGGGAGACTAGTGAAATAGCCAGAAATCTCAAGGGAGGTTTCTAAAATTATCCCTAAACCCAATTCAGAAACCTCCCTTAAGGTTCTAACAATTTCACTTGCCTCCCGCTGTGCTTTGCAATATAACACTAACCTTCTCTATAGTGTTTCATTGGGAATAAAATTACTCATATACCCTAAGATATTGTAGTTTATTTAAAATTAACATTTGGCAATTAAGAACTTGGGTATTAATTAGCTGTTAGTTAACTAATAAACGAAAATAGCTATTGGGAATTTTTTTAATGATGAACGGTAACCTGTGATTACAAAATAGTGTCAATGGATGTACTAAATATTTGTTCACTCTCAGAAATTGATACACCAAACAGTAATTTTTCTAAATTTTTTGTAATCTCAAAAATCTTCATAGCTGATTTGTGATTGCACTTGCAATATTTGTTCTTGATGCTAAAGAATGTGAATGAATTTTATGATTTCCTTCTGTAGTTTGATAGGACCATAGTTTCTGCACATATACTTCACCTTCAACTTGCGAAGTTCATAGAAAATCATTATTTTCCCACCTGAAATTTTGCTGTTTCAAGTCAAAGTGAGATCCATCTTAATGCGTCTTATTGCTTTTATATGCAAAATAGTAAAGACCTAAAAAAATAACCGTGGTAATCCAATACACTAGCCATTGGTCCAACTTTGTAGGGAAAGTCGGTTGCTACTTACTTTTTGTTCTTTGCTATTTGCATTTACCTTCCCTCAGTTTTGTTAATTTGTTTTTTCATTTCTTTACAATACAACCCGTATATAGGCATAACAGGTATTTGTGGAATAAAAGTTTTATCTCTCTCATCAAAGTACTTTTTTAATGATACTTTTTTATTTGCACTAATTTTGTTACCAAAATATTAACCTCAGGGGAGGTTAGTGTAATTTTACAAAGCTTAAGGGAGGTCAGTGAAATTGTTGAAAACCTCAAGGGAGGTTTTCGAAATTATCCCTTGGGTTTAATCAAAAAAAAGTTTCTGAGGCCTATTTAGGATTGTGATAATTTATTGAGAAGTATTTCATTTAATGAAACTTTTAATAAAAGCAATTATTAAGTATTCAAGTACTTTTAATTTTACTGTTTGGATACATAGTTCAATGGGGATGCATTTGATTCATAAACTGGAAGAAAGGGAATTACTTATTTTTGAACTATTTATCCTGAGTTGAGTCAAAATACCCTCTTTGACAAACCTACAACTAAGGTATTGATCAAATTTTAGTAAGACCAGACTTGACTTTTAATAGGGATAAATCAATCAAAAATTTTAGTAGGAGCAAATTAATCAAAATTTTAATTTTATCAATAATAGGGGTAAAATAGTTTAAAACTTAGTTGTTTCATTAAAATGGGAAAATTAGTTCAAAATATAAATTTCTTTATTAGAAAGGGCAAATTTGTCCAAAAATTTTGTTATTTCATTAATATTGGTAAATGAGCAAGAAGTTTAGTCTTGTTAATAGTATGTGAAAATCAGTCTAAAATTATCGTATATCATTAATATGGATAAATTAGTCCAAAACTTAAAATTTTATTAGTAAGGTCAAATTTGACCACAATTTTATTATGTTATTAATAGGGACAAATTAGTCTAAAATTGAAATAGTATTATAGCCAGAAGGTAAGTTTATATAGCTATTAGGATAAAGCATTATTCTATTGGTTAGTACAAATAAGACCCTGTTTGATAATAAAATTCAGCACTTAAATTTAATGTCAGATTTTAATATGTTCATATGCGTTTGATAACCAAAACTTGAACATGAGAATTAATTAGTGGCACTGAATTTTCTAGATAAAACTTGCTTCCAAAAATAAGGGATAAAATATTTACTTATTACTTAATGTGATATATATTCAAATGTATCAGATTTAGTACTTAACAATTCAATAATTTAATAAATTCAAACTTCAAATTTTACATTTCATACTTCAGTTTTCAAATTTCAATTTTATCAAACGCACCCTAAGTCTAAATTGTCATCATCCCACCTCTTATTCATTTTGGGATAACCCTTATGGGATTATTTTATTCCCCATATGGGGGATTAATTGGGTTAGATAGAATATATAATTTCTTATATAAAATGCAACCAAATGTGGAATGACATAAGATTAGTAATCCACAAATATGGAAGCGGAGGCCATGGCGTTACTAGAGGGTATGCTAATCTCAGCTGATTTCCAGCTTTTGCATGTTGAAATGGACTCTCAGGTACTGCTAAACATGATAAGTGGTGACGGAAGAGTGCCTTGGAGGTTATGGAGGACTGTCTCGCGCATCAAATCTTTGGCGTTGGGTCGCCAGGTTACCTTTACTCATATTTATAGAGAAGCGAACGCAGTTGCAGAAGCCCTGGCAAATCTGGCAAGCTCCACGCGTGTCTCTCACAGCTTTCCCTCTTCCCATTTCCAGTCCTTATACAGGGGTTAGCCCGCCTAGATAGGATACAGATGCCTTATGTACGTTTGACTTAGGTTTACTGGCGGACTGTCAGCCTCATCTGATGTACGGTGATGGTGTTTTTGAATAATAATTGGAGTGGCGCCCACCCTCGTATACGGGGTTAGCCAAAAAAAAAAAGATTAGTAATCCAATCTTGTGTCATCACATGAAACAAACAAACCCTAAGTACTTATTGTATTGGATAATGTGTAATTTAAATATTTTTAAATGTATTTATCTCTTTATTTAGTTCATAATATAGGATAAAAAAGATTAAATTTAATATTTTATTTTTTAAAACACAAAAGCCATTCTAAAAGTACCAAATTTTAACTTTTGCTAAAAGTGCTTTTAAGACAAAAAATTTCACCACTAATTTATAGGATTATGTTCACTAAACACCTCAAAAATGCTTTTAACATCTAAAAGTACTTGTTTTACCAAAATCACCACAACCTTAAAGGGGGTTTGAATTGAGTTTGAAAGTAAGTAACAACTTCTCAAAGGTATGTTCGCTACCTATGAAAATTTTACCCTCTTTTGATACCTATAATTAAAAGTATTAAAAGAATGTTATGGCTTGTTTGAATTTTTTGCCGTTCGATACAATTGACATAGGATACGTAACAAAAATAGGTTATCATTTGTAAAAAAAGTAGCAAGTAATGATTGTCATGCATATGAAAACAACCAATGAATCGTAGTAAGGATTATACTACCATATTAATGGTTTAAATTTGAATATTAATGTAAGCATAATTTTGATGCCCTTAGTCTTATCAAGGAGGGAGAATGAAGAACGATGCCCGTTATGTGTCTTTCTCGTCTTTCAAAGTTTTTGCAATTGATTGGAAACATCTAATTTTCTGATTCTCTTTTTGTACTTCCTCCATCGCATCGTCCATTGAAAGTGTCATACTTTCTATTTTGGGATGTTTTAAAATAATTATCATGTTAGAAAAGTCAAAACACCTTTTAGTTTCTCTTTTCAAAAAAAAAAATGTAAGCATAATTTATGAGTTCTCTAACTTGAGTTTAAAAATAAGACTCTCTATAAGCATGTTAGTTACCTATAGGGATTTCAAATCCGTCTCTCGAGTCTCGGTATCTACAATAAATATTGGGAGAGACTTGTAACTCACACGAGTTTTCTCTTTCACACTAAAATTATATAGGATGCTAAAAAATAAAGATAAAAGGGGTTAACATGTACAAAAACAAAAAAGAAAAGCAAATAAAGGTGGTATGTAAGAACACTTATACATAGTTTTATTAATAAGAATAATACTTCATAATAATAGTAGAAATTTAAAGATTTTGAGGTTCCTTGTTTTTTGTAACAGCAAATTTTGGGTTCATAAATAGAGTTTAAAATAAGAACTTGTCATTTACTACTTGCAAGACTTCAAATCCTCCTCTCTAAAATCAAAAAAATATTAATCAAGTGTTGCAACTCATTTGGATTTTCCCCTTTGTTTGTGTAAAAAAGGAAGCATATAAAGGTTATTTTTTACAATACAATAAATAAATAGCAACGTCAATAATAATAGTTAGACTTTAAGATTTTAAGGTTCCTTGTTTCTATAACGGCAATTTTTGGGGGTTTCCAAACTACATAGACACCAAACTTTACTCATTTTGAATTGATTTTATTTGTTAGATTTTACTAAGTGATTATTTTTATTTTTATTTATTTTATTTCATTCTAAGACGACTTTTCTTATTTTTATAGGTTCTATAAAGAAAAGCAAAAAAAAAAAAGACAAAACAAAACAAAAGAAAGAAAGAAAAGAAAGAAAATTATACCTGGAAGAGAAAAGAACAAAAAGAAAGAAAATTAGGACATTAGAGTTCAATTTTTCAAAAACCCATTTCATTAAACCCCAAAATTCAATCCCAAGACCCATTGAAAAAAAAAACAAACCCAAAAGAAAACCCAACAAAAAAGAAGCAAAAGCCTCACAAAATAAGAAATAAAGCCCTAACAAAAACTAGAAATTGGCATAGACCTATAAGCTTAAGAAAAAAAATTCTTCTTCTCACACATGGCAAGTGCACTACTATCTTCTTTACAATATAGGTGATCATTTCTTTGCAAGTTCTTTCTTGAATTAGTTAGAATCTTTTCCTCCATGCTTTGTTCATAATAGTATAAGGATAATGAAGCACTCTTTTATCTCTATCTAACACTAACAACCAATCCATCAAGGGATAAAAAAAAACACATTATCTCATTTTCAAAGTTTAATAAAAAACAAATGAAATAATTATTCTTGAAAACCCGATAGATGAAAAGCAATATTTAGCCAAGTTGAATTGATCCAATGATTGCGACTAGGGTTTGTGACTGCAACTAGGGTTTGCGACTGCAACTAGGGTTTGCGGCTGTGGGCACTGCCGTGGTAGTCCTCCAACCCCCTGCTGGGGGGCATTCCTCTCCAACCTTTTCCCGAAAATCCTTTGCTGGTTTGTTCTCCACAAACTCATCCATGACGTCTCTATCCATCCAGGCGACTCCATCCACTCACAAGGGAGAATCGGCTGTTCTGTTCTCTTAAGACACTCTGGAAAACCTTGCTGCTCCTTATCATTTTGCGTTAGTGGGAAAGTTCTCTAGGGGACGGCTTAAGCTGGAGGAAATACGTAGGTTTCTTCTAACGCTAGATTTGCGAGAAATGGCCACGGTTGGCCTACTAGATTCACGACATGTGCTAGTGCAATTTCATAATGAAGCTGACTTCCACAGGTTCTGGTTCAGGGGGATTTGGTATGCTCATGGGTTTCCGATGAGGGTCTTCAAGTGGTCACCAGCGTTCCATGTTGATCGCAAACCATCAGTGGTACCGGTGTGGTTCCAGCTGCCCAAGCTTCCTTTGCACTTATTCCATAAGGAGGCTTTGTTTCAGATTGTATGGGTGTTAGGAGTTCCTTTGCTGGTTGATGCCGCGACCCTGGCAGTTTCGAGACCTAGTGTCGCACGGGTCTGCATTGAAGTGGACCTGTTGTAGCCTCGACCGACGAGAATTTGGATTGGGAATGGAGTGCACGAAGGTTTTTGGCAAGAGCTGGTGCCGGAAAACTTGCCCCAATATTGTTCACATTATTATTGGTAGAGGCACACGGAGGACGACTGCCACGTCTTGAATCCGGACTTGAGGTTAGCAATGGGAGAAACGGGGGAGGCTGGGCATTCTCCTAAAGTGGGGTTCAGACCTAAAGTGGGAGAAACGAATGCGGCTTCACTTGTGGTCCAAAGGTATAAGGACTCGATGGATAGAGTAGCGGTTGGAGATGGCGCGTCTTTGCCATCTGCTACTGACATGGGTACAAGGAGTGATCAGCCTTCGGCTGGGGGGTTTTCTGAGATGAACACGCACCAGGTTCTGGTTGTTCAGGAGCAGTTCCCCTTGAATGAGTCGACGGCAGTGAAAGAGGCCGTGGTCTCTAAACAAACCCGCATTTGTCAGAGCCATTTGATCGTTCGCTGAGCAATTTGCTGACGTTGGGTGGACAGGAGCTTGATCAGCAGCATATGCATGGCTGTATTGATGCAATGGCCGCTAAGGAGGGCAGGGCAGCCGCTGTCATCTCTTCGCCAGTGGAGGAAGTTATTGATGGTGCACAGCCTGTAGTTAGAGGGGAATTAGTGAGTCAGTGTGAAGCGGGGGAAGGGTAACGCCAGCAGCTGTAGTATCAAGGGAGGAGGAGCTTCGGGAGGTGCAGGGGCGGGTGGGAAATTTGTCACCGAGGGGGGAGTCTCAGAAGGTGTTGTCGCGCCCCATTTTTAAATGAAAAAAATAACGGGTTTTATAAAAATGAATTTTGGATTTATTTTGAGTAAAAATGAATTTTTAATAAAGAAATGAATCTTGATTAATTTTTGATTTGAGAAATGAGTTTTTGATTTTTAGAAAATAAATAAAGAAAATGGGCTTAAATGGAACTTAAAAGTGCGACGGTTTCGGCCCCAAAATAATAGTTTAAAAAGGGTTTTTTTAATAAAAAATAGAAGTCATCACTTGATATTGAGTTAAGGTGTACCAAGTCATCTAAAATGAATTTCTTAAAAAAAAAAGTAGAGAAAACCCTTTTTAAACGACTCCAAGTCTACGAAAATCAAGAGAAAAGAGCTCGGGAGTCACAGTTGAAGAAAGGGAAGGCAAGGATAAAATCCAAAGCACCCTTTCAACCTAACCAAAGCTAGTTGCGTGATTTAGTCAAAAATTTTCTTATTTTAACCTAAAAATTTATTACATTTGGATGTCACTATACGAATGCAAACCTAAACTTAATGTATATCGGAAGAGTCAATATGTTTATTCGAAATTTAGTTGGTGCAAATCGCATTAATTGCGACGCCCAAAAGTGATTATTTGAAGAGATCATGAATATGCAAAAATATGAGACTCGAAGAAAAGAAAAGAAAATAATAATATACAAATATATATGACCTAAAGGAATGCATCATAACAGGTGCGGGGAACTAATATTCGTGACTTTAATTTT